>JARHVA010004903.1:0-237500 GCA_037957365.1 Torreya grandis
GTTGATCCACCCTGTTTGACTCTTAAACACTAATGAAATAAGCACAAGACTAAATCTAGGATTCCAAATATCTATCATACATCAATGTTTCATGAAGAGGTTCACAAAATGATATAAGCTAAAGGAAATGATGAATATGTCTAGAGAAAGACACTAACCAATCACAGTAGCCACATGTGGGCTTCAATCAAGAGATGTAGAACACTAAACATGACCTGCATAATAAGATGAACTAGTAAATATGTGAGATCATAATTTTACAAGGGAGAAACCTCTACCATATATGAAAATCTAACATGTACACACTATAATATAATAATGAAATATAAAATAGTCTTATATTCATATCAAGAGGTTACAAGCTCCATCTTTGTAGAGTTTGGTCATGTCCAAGAGGAGTAGAGAAAATACAGAGAGGATCCATTTTTTGGATCAAAAGACTCTATATATAAGAAAGAGAGATGGGAATAATGTATGGGAGAGTCTTAAAAAGTCCTCGAGTTCAAGAAGTGAGGTGGAAACACTTGATTTCTTTTTGTTTGCATGTATTTCTCAATAAATGGATCTCCTATTATCTCAATAATCTTCAATCTCTTCTCATTGGAAGAGAGATTCCACTAGAAGACAAGGGCTTATTATCCATAGTACTAAAATTTGTTTGAATGGAAATAATGCCTTTAACTGCTTCTCTAACTACTAACTTGCCACCTTGGGACCCTAAATCTACTTGGTATGTTCATAAGGATCAAATCCTTGAATCCTGATACTGACAATCATGTCATGCCTTGAGCGGTGGAGTACCTACTTTATCGATGATGGGCCCCTTTGCATTTATCACATATTTTTTATATTTCCATATTTGGATCATAGGTTTGTCTATAGGCAAAAAAATAATCTAAGGCCATTGGTTTTCCTATAGTTGTCCATACTCTGCTCAATGCCTAGTCCCATTCATGCTTGCTTACCTTGGTAAAAAACAAACCTTTCAACATCTATCTAAGTTACCTAAGCTCACCTTCATTTTATTTGCCATCAAAAAATGACTTAGATCATTGACCCCTTGACTCATCTCACTCTGTTGATCTACTTAATGTGAATGAAAATGATTCGTAGATCTTCTACTAGGACTCACATGCTTATGCCACTTGTCAATTATGCATTTGTACTTAGGGTTCATTGACTCCTTAACTTGGTTGCATGTCATTGGTCTTGAATCTATGATTAAAAATGAGCCATTGATCTATTTGGGCCCATTAAACAATTAGTCACTCATTTCCATTAGATTTAATTTGGGCACTCAAAATTTGGACATTTGTTAAGCCTACGCTTAGTCAAGGACCCCTTTGCTTATTTTTGAATGCAAATGGATATTTGATATGGATTTAATTTTGACATATACATATATGTATTTGATGTCTATGTGATTTTCACTACATATTTGAAAACCAATAGTCATCTTTTGTGCTTGAATTTGACACTTAGAGGGTTGTCCTAGACTTTTTAAATTCAAATGACTATTTCTTGTAGTCTAAAATTCATGTTTGCATAATTGTTTGGATCATAAATTTCATGGGATATTTATTTTGGACCTTTTGATGGACATTTTTTTGGGTATCTTCTTTAAAAAAATACCCTTCAGAACCCTTGAACTGGACTATTTTCCCAAGAAAGTTACCTTTCGGTAAAATTATATAGGGCACTTTGTTGAGAGAACAACCCCTCAAGAATTTGTCTATGGAACTTTATAAAAGCAATGTCCCTTCAAGATTTTTTGTTCTATCCACGTTCTTAAATAAATTCCCTTCATATCTTTTGAAAATCCCCTTTGGAATTTCTATTTAGTTCACTTTCTCAAGAAAAGACCCTTTGGGAAAAGTGTTTTGGCCACTTTGCTTGAAAAAATACCCTTTAATATTTATGAATTGGACCACTTTCCTGTAGAATGATCCTTCAAGAAAATTGTTCAAACAATTTTTCTTAAAATAAATGACCCTTAGGTTTTTTTGATGTGGATAATTTCTCTAAAAGGAATAGATCTTCAAGGAAATTATTGTGAAACAATTTCCCTGAAGGAAATTTGTCTTCATCTTTTACTTTAGACATTTTATTCAAAAGAATCCATGCCTTAAAAACTTTTGTCAAACATTTTCTCCAAGATAATTATGCCTTCAGGAAAATTATGCAAACAATTTTCCTGAAATAAATCTGACACTTAGCTTGAAAATTACCCTTTAAGGTTTTTTTTTGGTCTACTTTGTCAAAGAATGATCTTTCAAGAAAAGTTTTTTGGACCAATTTCTCTAAAATACACCCCTTTGGTACTTCTAAAAAGGACTTTCCTTGAAGAAATGACCCTTCAGAAGTTTTTTTAAGATAAAATATCTAAAACAATTCCTGATACTTAGCCAAAAAAATTTGAAATAAATGTCTTGAAATAATTCCAACATTTAGCCAAAATAAGGTGGAACAATTTCTCCAAGGGAATATGCCTTGTAATTTTATTACAAACTTTGTGTGGAACAATTCCTTCAAAGGAACTATTAATACTCTAACACTTAGCCAAATATTTATTTGTCTAAGTGTAAACTTAGGATTTTTTTGGACATCTTTCTTACAACTGTTTAGCACCATAAAAACCTACTTGGATCCCTCTACTTATAATTTTTATTATGCTTTTAAGCCACTTGATCCACATGGGTAAAATTTGGTATGCAAGCCAAAGTTGGCCAATAGTAACCACACTATGTAAGTCAAATGTAATGCCTAGAATGAGAAAGGATAAATACCTCATGAAAATATCTCTATAAATGTATCAAATGATTTTTTTGTTTGTGACATAGTGTAAATAACCACCATCTACAATTCTCCCTCCAAAAAATAAGTCTCATAATAGGTCCATGCATGGTATGACTTTTGGCTTGGTAGATAGATAGTGGAGTGCCTAGCATTTGAATGATAATAAGTCAGCTACATCTTGTTTCTCCTCTACTAAGACATCTTCCTCATATGTGAATGGATCAACATTCTCTATAACCTCCCATTGAGTCAAGTAATTGGCATGGAGACCACCGAACATAGTTGCATAAAAAACTATGACTAGGTATTTTGTGGAGTCCTTAATGGAGAACTTAGATGGTGGTGAATATCCCTTGTATGCCCTTAGATGAAGATTCCATTACTATTGGTGGATACTGGTGTGATTCAAGCTCTTGAAAATGGTGGTCTAAACTGATGTTATGCAAATTTTAAGTTTTTATAGACACACATAGGGATTTTAAAATTGTAGAAGGCTATGTGCACTCAAACTCTTAAAAATAAAATGAGGAGAAATAAGTTAGGGGCTTGATGTTATAGATTTCTACATTCATTCCAGTTCATATGCTATTAATCTTCAATGTCTACCAGCTAATCATCTTTATTTAATTCAAAATTGACCACATAGGTCTAGTGGGCATGTCATATAAGATGTTTACTAATTCAAGTTTCCATGGTGCTACTTATTATTTTGACACTTGTCATTGTATGGTTTAGTTACGGGGGTTACACTTTATCTTCAGACCTAATGAAGTGATATGGTGAGCCTAGGATTTCAAGTGAAATAACCTCAAGAATATAATTCTATTTAGAGAGATTCATTTGGGAAGATTTATCTAGAAGTCATTGAAGGAAAAGTTCTTATATGAAAGGCCTCTAAATGAAAGGCAACAAAGGAATAGTTCCCAAAAACTAAGCACTCTTTAGAGAGATTATCATTCAAGAGGAAGTCACCCACCGAGAAAGTTCCCAAAAAAATCCTTCTAAATGAAAGTTACTAAAGAGAAATTTCCTAAAAAAACCAAAATCTTTTGCAGATCAGTGTTTCTAAAGTAGAGTTTCTACATAAGAAGTGTTGAATAGAATGATCCAAAGAAAGTTATTGATTGAAAAGATACCAATCAGAACAAAATTTGAAATGAAGTTCTTGACAAAATAGTTTTCAACTAAAAAGTTTCCAAAGACTAAAAATATCTAAAATTTTGAATAAAAGAATCCAAATAATCAAACCCAAATACTTATCATACATAGCATTTATTCCAAAATTTCCATTAATAGATTAGTTTTAGTAAGTCCTTTCAAATGGAAAATAGGTGAACCAAACTTGATTCAATGTCCAAAACATCAAGTTTCTATAGATATTAAATCTAGCCCACACACACACACACACACACACACACACACACACACACACACACACACACACACACACACACACACACACACACACACACACACACACACACACACACACGCACACACACACACACGCACACACACACACACACACACACAACCCAAATAGTAAATAAGTCCTCTAAAAGCAAAGGGGTCCCCATTTTTCAAAGAAAAATCAAGGTGGGGTGTGTTAAATATAATAAATAATGACTAATAGGTGTGAATACTATTGAACATTCAAGAACCCAAAATCTCTAATTTTACAATCTCAATATTAACCATGAACCATACTAAAAGAGATGATTAAATCAAAAACATAAAAGAGACTCTTAATAATTATATGCAACATACTAACTTCACTCATACCCTAGACCGATGTGTGGGAAAGTGATATTCTTTATTCCTTGTTAAAGGGTTTTAGGCAAAGACATGGGGTGTGATACAGGTTTCATTCTGATTGGGTGTTAGTTGCATAAAAATTTGGGGAGCTTGGGCATTGCTCTGCTACTAGTCAGGGATCCATATCCTTGATAGAGATATATTTGATCATTTTTTATTTCTTCCTCTATATTTTCCCATGATGCATGATACATTAATCTTATTTCATCATGCAAGCCTTTTAATACTCTTTGATTTTTATTTTACTTTTGGATTATGCATTTTTATTTTATTTTCTTTCTTTTTTTATTTTTATTTCTGAATGAAAGAGGGAAGAAGGTGACCACCATGAGCTAGTTTTAGTAAAATTTAGTTAATCGTAATGTCCCTATCAAATTTAACCATGTCAATGGTTGTTACATCAAACAAGTATTAGCATGTAATGTGCATTTAACCCAAGGAGATAAGGAGAGATTTATAAATTTGCATAGAACTATGGGAGAAAATTTTACATAACTGATAGAATCATTAGCTTTGTAACATAGTCATGACTAACTATCTCATTTCTTACCTGGATTAATAATTCTGAACTACCAATTACAACACCCATCGATTCAATTTAGATTCAAAATACACACACTGTTGTTTGATTATACCAAGAGTGATCAATTAGATTTCCATGAAATCAAAGGAAAAATATTCTAGAAAGCAATAAACTACCTAAAAAAAAACACTAGACTAATAAAAACAAATTACAAAAGCAAAAACAACTAATCTAAGAAGAAAGAACTAGTCTATAGAAGTAAATGATTGAAATTAGGAAGTTAACTAATAAATAAAATATAACTTAATCTTACCTATAAAAAAACATCAATTGTTACTAAAAGACCTCTAAGATTTGATAATATATTATCCATAGTAAGGTGAACTTATCATGCATTCCTTTCTTTTCATGGGCTTTGTCTCATAGGAGCACTAGTTCCGAAATCTTGAATGCTTTAGATTTCGCTCCCTTATCAAACCATATTTTGACTATGTCTTGATGTTTGCTAAAGTTTTGAAATGCTTCATTCTTAAAATATTCTATTTTAGTGATGTCCAATAGTCTAAACTCTATATTCTCATTGGGATACATGTATTCTTGTATAAATTGATGTTGGTAATTTTAGCATGGTTGGGAACACCAACTATTGCACACAAACTAGTAGATATGACATGGGTTTAAGGGCCTAGTTATATTGAGTTTAAACTAACTAGAGTGCATATTTCTATAAGAGATGCCACTCTTTGGACTTATCTATAATATAATTCTTAATAAAATCAATGAACTTCTTGTTAGTTAGTTTAGTAAATCCATTCCCTTGTGGGTAGTGATTGAAAGATGATTTGATTATGATTTGATTATCATGGGTCCATTATATAAACTTAGCCAATTGAAATGCTAACCCATTGTCAAAAAATAAAGAAATAGGTGTATAAAACTTAGTTGTGATATTCTCTTCAATGAAATTGATCACATCTTGTGCTCTTGAGTTCTTGGTGGCTACTACCTCAGTCCATCTAGTGCAATAATTTGTAGTAGAGAGCACAAAATTGTACCAAACTGAAGAATTTGATTTTATGACATAAATGAAATTTAAACCCCATTAGGCAAATGGATTACCTTCAATCTTAGTTTGTAGTGGCATTATTATGTTCACCTCTCTTTTTTCCAAGACCTAGAATTCATGGCATATCCTCATATGGAAGTGAGCATCCTTAAAGACTGTTGGCCAATAATAACCCATTTTGAGTATTTTATGGGTTGTGGTATTTCTAGATAGATGGTTAATGTCAATATTTTGATTTAGTGTTTTCAAGATCTCTTGAAATTCTTCATGTGATACACATCTTAAATAGATGCCTTCATAGTTCTTCTTATAGAGGATTCCCTTTCTGATCATATATTGAATAGTTTTGAGCCTCAAGGCTCTCTTTTTCTCTCTCTTGAGTACTTGGGGACATGTTCCAATGAGTAATAACTAAATAATATATGAATACCAATCCTCTTGCGAAACTTGTGTTTGAAAGTATTCTTTAATGTTGATGAATGGGTTTGGTTTAGTCATCAATTAAATAATGCCTTGTCTTCTGATGATCTTGGTCGTTTTAATTTTAATATCAAACTCTTGAAATTTCTCCATCCATTTCCCCCTATGTTATACCAATTTATTCTATCCTAGAATAAAATTGATAGTAGGGTTAGATCTAATAACGATGGTCTTGTTATAGAGGATATAGTGCCTAACATTTTTAATTGATTTGAAAAGGGTGAAGAATTGATTATCGATCAAGGAATATCTGAGCTCTACATCTTTTAAGTTAGTGCTCATGAAAGCAATAGGGTGTTTACTTTATTCCCTCTTTTGCATAAGTACGACAATAATGGTATGCTCTAAAGTGATTGAGTACAAGAAAAAGTCTTTAGTGAAATCTAGGCTTACTAACATTATGACTTGAGAAATAACCTTCTTTATGTCTTGGAAATACTTCTTAGCTTCAGGTGTATACTCCACTTTGATTTCCTATTTGAGAATTACATTCAAGGGTTTGACAATATTTGCAAATCTTATGAATTTCCTAACAAAATTAATCTTCCCAAAGGGCTTTATCTCCTTTTTACTATTTGAAAACATTATTTTTGAAATACCATGAATTTTGTTTAGGTCAATGGTGATCCCATTTTTAGTGGTAATGTGGCATAGCAACTTGCCTTCGATAATGCCAATTATACTCTTCTTGGGGTTCAATAAGATACCAAACTTCTTACACCTTTTAAAAATGGACTTAATATGGTCGATATGATCAGCTCTATTTTTAGAGAAAATAAGGAGATCATCCATGTATATAATTATGAATTTACCTAATAGTATTTAAAATGCATGATTAATCACTATTTGAAAATTATCTCCAACATTGATTATCCTAAAGGGCATTCACTTGTATGCATTAATTCCCCATTTTGTAGTAAACATAGTTTTCATCCTATCCTCCAATTTGACTAGTACTTGATTATATACTAAAAATACATTTAAGAAAGACATCATTATAGAACCAATAATAGTTTGTATCACATCATCTAAAGAGGGTAGAGGATAATTGTCTTTCTTAGAATATTTATTGAGGTTCCTTAAGTTGACACATAGTCTAATTTTACCACTCTTTTTCCTGACTAGAACTAAATTAGCCACCCAAGTTGGATTCATGATAGGAAAGACTATTCAAGCACTCAATAGCTTCTCTACTTCTTTCTAGATCAATGGTTCTAGGATAGGAATAACTAGCCTTTACCTTTGCATAAGTGGTTTATTATTAGGTTTGAGTGGAATTGTATGGGTAATGATTATAGGATTAAATATCCTCAAATCATCATATGTCCATGAAATTAAATCTTTATATGTGATAATATATTCCTTAAACTTTTGCCTTTCTTCTAGAGTGTAGCTCAAGCCAATATTAATGAGGTGTGTGTTCCTCTTATTACCAACATTTTTTTGAGCTGAATTTAGATTCATTAACTTGAGTTGCCTCTATTGCTACACTTGAGGATATGTATCAATGTTCCTTTTCAAGGTGACCATCTCTAGTGGGAGATGATTCTCATTTAGTTATATAACATACTCTTCAACCAATTCTTCATGGCACCTATTGACCAAATTTTGACCCTGTAAGTCAAAATTGGGCACCCCTATATGAAAACTTATCCTTTAGATAATTTAGGGGTAAATATCATGTCTTAGTGTGAGCTCAAGTTTCTTCAACACAATATGAATGTTATTAGATTTGATCTGTTAATTGTCTAGGTCCCTTTTGATTTGCTTTGAGTCATTCTAAGAGATTTGAACAAGGTTTAAAGAACATTTTCATAGTGCCAAATATTGCACACACATTAGTTGCAAAGGAAGTTGATCATGTGGGTTTGTTCATCTTGGTTCAAGGTTCATGTGTACTAAGTCTGAGGTCCTTCACTAAATCACAAGTAGAGTTTTTCATGTTCAAAGACTTACTTTGAAAACATTTATGGACTTAGTATTTGAGCTTGGCCGTTCACTTTAGGTTTATCTTGGTCTTCAAATTTAGGTCTTCTTATTATGTAGAATTCCTTCAGAGGAGATGTTCCATACAAATCCCACAACAAAAGTACAAGTGTTCATTCTTTCAAAGTTTTTATTTTGAGTTTTTTGTTTAAGTGTCAGGAATTGGTTTAGACATTTTGTCTAAAATAATTTCCCCAAAAGACCTTTTTTGGGCTAAGGGACCATTTTAGAAAGTTGACAGGGTCATCTTCATTTTTTTGAAGGCCACTTTTAGCTTAGTTAAAAGTTTTGAAGGGACAATTTACCTTTTAGAAGGGTCATTTGAAAGAACTTCAAAGGTCCATTTTAGAAAAGTTGATGGGGTCATTTTCATTTTCCTGAAGGGCACTTCATATTTTTTGAAGGACACTCTAAAATCCTTCTGAAGGGTACTTTTTTGAAAAAATGGTCCTTTCCAAAGTTTTTGAAGGGTACCCCTCCAAAACAAAGTGAACCAAACACAAAGATAAAAGGACACTTTAAATATTTTTGAAGGACCAAATAAAAATCTTAAAGGAATTCTTTTAGAAAAATTGTCTATGGAATTTTTTCGAGAAAATTGTCCGTATTGAAAAAGAAGTAAGGTGTAATTCTTTTAGATTTTTTTTTGAAGGAATTACTCAAGTAAAAAAGTCTATGGAAATTAAGCTCAGGAAATCCCAAAATATTTCTTTCAAAAATATTATCTAAATGATTTCTTCGGGAGAAAGTTTGAAGGATAGGTTCAAAAAAAAAACCCCGAAAGGTTTTCTTGGGGAAAAAGTTTGAAAGAAACTCAAGTTTGAGGAAAATGTTTCAAAGGAATAAGGAAAGTGATGGCCTCACAAATGTCAACTTTAAACTATAAAAAATAGTCATTGGAGTCAAAAAATCTTGGATGGAACCTGAGGGAAAATATAGAGGTAATAAATGGCAAGATCCCAAGCATTTGGTGTAGGCAAAAAAAGTGAATAATAGATAGGTTGACAATTCAAGTCATTGTTGAAAGTTGATCAAACCAAAGAGCTCCCATGAAATTGATGAACACAGGAGTCCATAGGATGATTGGTAGTTAGAAAGGTATTATCTAACTATCATGATGAGTCTCCTATCCATTGAGTAGTGTTATGTGTTAGTTTCACCATTTTATGTTTTAAATGCTCCTAGATGGTTTATGATGGAGGTAGTTACCTATGCAAATTTTGAATGTTTTGTACCACTTTTTTCCATTCTTATGATTGGTTTTGAATGAGTAGAATCTTGACATGACATGAAACATCTCAACCCTCTTTCACATGTAATTTTAACTAATATTATCAAGGTGACACATGTTTGAGTGACCTTTGGACTTCCCTTACTTGATTCCTTTCTCAAAAGCTATATATATGCATTCTTTTGGCTTTTTGAGCAGCCTCCACTTGTTATTGGGGAAAATCTAGCTATATTTGTATTTCAAGAACTCTTGAAGAAATATACAAGTGTTTTTACCACTTATACACTATAATATTAAGTAATGACTTGAATCTTGTTGATCTAGTCTAGTGAAATATTGTCTTTTGTAGCTTGTACTCTTGATAGTCTACCAGTTTACAGAAAGGAGATTATTTTAGGTCTTTGATAGTATTATTTTCTAAGTGTAGAGATATTATATAAGTGGTCCATTATTGTATCCCTCTTTGAAATCATTCATTAATTTCCTAATAATCATATACCTTCTTGAATCTATCATATGAAACATTGATGCAATAATGAATCCTGAGTTGTGAGTCTTATGTGAGAAACACGTTATTTGTCTTTAAGTAGTGGTTTTGGTCAATTGGGAAGACATTATACATTGGTGCATTACTTTTTGGTTTCTTAGTTGTTTTCTTTAACCCTTTTCATATACAAATTGATAGGTTAGAGAGAGTTTTAAAGGTACATCAAGGGAAGCTAACCCCTTATCTAGAGATTCATCTCAATAAAATTGTCACCCATAGCAAGAGAGATGACTCCATTTTTACACTTGGATGAGGAGAGTTGAGCATCTCCTAAAATGTGTGAATCTAAGTGACAACAATTTTTGGCATGCCTTGTGGGACTATTTGTCCAATGAGGTAAAGAATTCTTGGTGTGTTCTTCAACCAATCAGCCTTTTAGAGGCATTTCAATTAACACCAATGGTGACTTTGAGTTGAATCATCTAGTCAAGCAACCCTAGTACATCAAGAAATCATATTTGGTATGTAAAATCCCATTATTGAGAAGTATGGCCCTTATGTTCCTTTATATAGTTTTGATCAAGCTCATGTTGTTCATGGAATCACCTTAAGCAACTCTCCTAATTATCTTTCTCCTAGTCAATCCAAGAGTGCTAGGGAGATATTGTTGGAGTTTGAGAAGCAAATGTTTAAGATAGATAGGTTGAATGAGAAAAATAGATATCAATAAGAGCTAATGTAGGAGTGTTTGTTTAGACAAGCTCAAGCCATGCAATCCATGAAGGAGAAACTAGTAAGATGGAGTCGTCAACCCACTCAAGGCAATCAGCCTTGTATGCCTTTTTCCATCCCAAGACAACATTCTACCATACAAAATAAACCCTCCTCTTGTACACCAAATCTATTATATCAAATAAAACTTGCTAATGAAAATATAGTGAGTCAACCTTCTAACCCATATAATTCATTTTCTCTTATACCAAAACTAACTACTTGTGTTGTCAATCCTTTACACTTAGAAATCCAATACCAAAGGATATTAAAACAACCTTCTATAGATACTAACTATTTCAATTCCTTAGATTATGAACCCTCCTTTAAAGAAGGTCATCTTATTTCCTTTGAAAACCAACACATCCATCCTTAAGAAACTCCTCTTGTGCATGTGCAAAATCTTCCTAATCTCCCTCAACCTTCTCAGTCCCCCAACATGATGTCAAGATTCCAAGTTGGAGAAATGTCTATCATAAACTAGCTCAAGATCTTGAGAAAGTGAATGAAGTTACTACCTACAATCAAGAGGAGAAAAGTTTTGTCAAGGAATATAAAATTGATGAGGAACTTGATCCTATACAAACCTCTCCTAACTTTCCTCAAGAAGAGAGTCCCAATCCTAATATCACGAGCTGGAGTGAAATAGTGAAATCATGGGGCAAGAAAGAAGAGAAGAGTATTATTCAAGAGTGTGAATTGAAAAATTAAGATAGTCATTGTCAAGTCCCTTCCACCCTTCCTTAAGAAGCTTGTTATACTCCATGGTAGCCTTCATGTACTCCCCATCTCTATGATGATTCCTATGAGTTGTAAGAAAGACTCTTCCAAGAGAATCTAGCTAAAAAAATTGAGGAATTAGAGGCAAAGATGAGGCTACTTATTCAAGGAGAGATGGAAGGTTTAGACCAAAATAAAGATCTTATGCCTAAAAACAACCCATATACCTTTCATCAAGAGAGTCCTCAAGTAAATTTTGATGTTGATGAAGTGTTCATCAAGTGGAAGGAAGAGAATCAAGTGGTTTTAGCCCAAGGTTTTCCCCTGTTTCTCATGAGATTTCAAAATAACCCCTTACATTCCATTCCCCATCTAATTTTGAGAGTCCGTATGCTAAATTACATTGCTTGGTTGATGAAGAATGTTTTCCTTGTGTTGAAGAACCTATCTTGAAAAAGTCAAGTGAAGAAGAATATGATCAATTCATGACTGATCAAGGAGACTTCATGAGTGTAGATGAGGAGGAAATCACCACATGTACCCTCCTTGGTGAACAAAAAGACAATTCAAAAGATTTTGCCTCCATACTTGATGAGGAGGAAATGATCATTGATTATTTTTTACTTTGAAAGATACCATGGATGGACTAGGAGAGGTTCTTGATTAGACTTTGGATGACTTGTTTGAAGTCATTGGAGCAGGCTATACTCCTCTTCAAGGAAGCTATCAGTTGGTCAAAAATGGAGGTGGCATTGGAACTCAAGTAAGTATGCAAAGGAGAAACAATCTTTCATGTTTATTATTTAAAGAGGATTGCGAATTTAAGAATGATATATTTGAAGTCATCAATAGGGGATATCACCTTCTAGAAGGAACTCATCAACTTTTTAATGATAGAGAAAGATCATATTGGCCTAAAGTTTTTAATGAACATGACTTTGATCCTTTTGAAATCAAGCCTATAGAGAGGATGGGAGTTGATCATGAGAAAGTGAATGGGTAGCAACATGAAGCAAGTGATCATGTATAAGAAAAGTTCATTTCCTTAGTTGGATTATTTGGATTTTCTTGGTTCTTAATGAGCATCATGCCAATAAGGATGGCATACTTTGTGAGAAGTGTGGAGGTAGAAATGATAAGAGACAAAAGGCTTCTTGACTCATCCAATAGTTCATTCCATGAAGTGAGAGGATTTTCAATTTTCCCCTTTGATCTAGGAGGGGTAGAGCATACCTAGTTAGTTGTACATAATTAGTTTTCTTTTGCTATGTTTAGTTTTTCTAAGTACTTAGTAGCACAGGTGTGTTTGCCTTGGTATTCATGTCTGTTTGTTCTTTCCCTTGTGTATTTTGAGGTGGTAACTAGTTGTCTTGTTGATCAAGTTATAAATCTGGTCAAGGTTTCTTATTTATTTCAATCCTTAGATGACTCCATAAGCCTAATGGACTAATAAGGCTACTGGTCTAGTTAGTATAGTAGGCATACTACCCCTATGAGTCACTAATTTTTTGACCAAATTTTGACACTATAAGGAAAAATTGGGCACCCATATATGAAAAATTGGCCTTTAGATATTTTAGGGGTGAATATCATGTCTTAGTGTGATCTCAAGTTTCTTTAATGTAATATGAATGGTATTATCTTTGATCAGTTAGTTGTCTAGGTCCCTTTTACTTTGATGTGAGTCATTCTAAGAGGTTTGAGTAGGGCTTAAAAAGCATTTTTCATAGTGCCAGATCTTGCACACGTAGTAGTTGTAGAGGAAGCTGATTATGTGGGTTTGTTCATCTTGGTTCAAGGTTCTTGTGTACTAAGTCTAAGGTCCTTCACCAAAGCACAAGTAGAGTTTTTCATGTTAAAAGACTTGCTTCGAAAACATTTTTGGACTTATTAATTCAAGCTCGCCCATTCACTTTAGGTTTATCTTGGTCTCCAACTTTAGGTCTTCCTATTATGTAGAATTCCTTTGAAGGAGATGTTCTATACAAAGCCTAAAACAAAAGTACAAATGTTCATTCTTTCAAATTTTTTATTTTGGGTTTATTGTTTAAGTGTTAGGAATTGTTTTAAACATTTTATCCAAAACAATTTCCTTGAAGGACCTTTTTTAGGCTAAGGGACCATTTCATAAAGTCAAAGGGGCCATCTTCATTTTTTTGAAGGGCACTTTTGGCTCAATTCAAGTTTTTGAAGGGAAATTTTTAATTTTGGAAGGGTCATTTTTAATCACTTTGAATTTCCATTTTAGAAAAGTTGAAGGGGTCATTTTCATTTTCCTAAAGGGCACTTCATCTTTTCTCAAGGACACTCTACAATCCTTTTGAAGGGTACTTTTAAAAAAAATGGTCCTTTAAAAAGTTTATAAAGGGTACCCCTCCATAATGAAGTGAACCAAACACAAAGTTGAAAGGACACTTTCAAGATTTAGGAAGGACCAAACAAAAATCCCAAAGCAATTCTTTTGGAAAAATTGTCCACAAAATTTGTTCAGGAAAATTGTCCACATTGAAAAATAAATAAGGTGTAATTCTTTCAAACTTTTTATCCAAAGGAATTACTCAAGTCAAAAAGTCCATCGAAATTAATCTTGGGAAAGCCCAAAAGATTTCTTTCAGAAAGATTGTTCAAATGATTTCTTCAGGAGAAAGTCTGAAGGATACATTTGACAAAAAAGCTCAAAATATATTCTTGGGGAAAAGTCTGAGGAAATGTTCCAAAGGAATAAGGAAAGTGATGGCCCCACAAACATCAACTTTAAACTATGAAAAATAGCCATTGGAGTCAAAAAATCTTAGTAGGAACCTAAGGGCAAATATGGAGGTAATAAATGGCAAGATCCCAAGCATTTGGTGTAAACAAAATAAGTGAATAATTGATAGGTCAATGGTTTGGGTCATATTTGAAAGTCGATCAAACCAAAGAGCTCCAATGAAATCGATGAACACAAGTGTCCATAAGATGGTTGGTAGTTAGAAATGGTATTATATAATTGTTGTAATGAGTCTTATGTCCATTGAGTAGTGCTATGTGTTAGTTTCCCCATATTAAGTTTCAAATGCTCCTAGATGGTTTATGACGGAGGCAGTTACCTATGGAAAATTTAGAGGTTTTGTGCCACTTTTCACCATTCTTATGATTGGTTTAGAATGAGTAGACTCTTGACATGACATGACATGACTCATCTCACCCCTCTTTCACATACAATTTTAACTAATATTATCAAAGTGACACATGTCTGAGTGACCTTTAGACTTCCCTTACTTGATTCCTTTGTCAAAATCTGTATATATGCATTCTTTTAGCTCTTTGAGTAGCTTCCACCAGCTATTGGAAAAAATATAGCTAGATGTATACTTGAATAACTATTGAAGAAATATATAAATGTTGTTTCCACTCATATGCTGTAATATTGAGTAATGACTTGAATCTTGTTGGTCTAGTCTAGTGCAAGATTATCTTTTCTAGCTTGTACTCTTGATGGTCTACCAATTTGTAGAAAGGAGATTGTTGTAGGTATTTTCTAGTATTATTTTCTAAGTGTAGAGATATACTATAAGTGGTCCATGATTGTATCCCTCTTTAGAATCATTCATCCCCTTCTTAAGAATCATATACCTTATTGAATCTAGCATATGAAACATTGATGTAGTAATGAATCCTAAGTTGTGAGTCTTGTGTGAGAAACACTTTGTTTGTCTTTAAGCAGTGGTTTTAGTTAATTGTGAGGAAATTATACATTATTGCATCACCACTTGGTTTCTTAGTTATTTTCCTTAAGCCTTTTCATACACAAATTGATAGGTTAGAGAGAGTTTTAAAGGTACATCAAGGGGAGCTAGCCCTTATCTAGAGATTCATCTCAACAAAATTATCACCCACAACAAGAGAGATGAATATATTTTACCACTTAGATGAGGAGAGTTGAGCATCCCTTCAAGGGTGTGAATCCAAGTGACAACAACACCTATGCCTTATTTCATCATCACCAATTATTTGAGACTTGAACTATTCTAAATTTGTCAAAAATTAGATGATTTGTTGATCATCTTCAAACACTTGAAAATTTTAAATCTTGTTTGGTACTAAGGGATAAGGTAAAAATTCAATAGAGAACTTCTATACTTTTGAATCCTATAGAGGTGTAAAATTTATTGCTAAAGGGACTCATGAATTAACACCCTAGTTTTGTTCTCTTAGAATAGCGACTCTATTAAACACCTCAAATAACTCAATTAAATCCTAGGCTCTATGCTTATACTTATTTAAATATGACAATTTGCATGGTACTTTTTGCTAACCTAGTTAATCACTAGTTATGAGTCTCCATATAACAATAGTTCCTTGATAATATTTTTAAGGTCAAACTATAATCCTAGAATTAGGGACTCATACTTTGATTTATTATTGGTGTGTGGAAACTAGCCTAGACATTGCTAAGTATATCTTTCCTTATGGATCAACCAATTCGATACCAACATCTAATACTTGTTTGGATCTTATTCCATCAAAATGAAGGGTCCATAATTAGGGAGGGCCCTAAATTTCATCTTACATTTCATGCCTCATAGTAAATGTATAAATTCCAAGACTAAGAGACTTATAAATTACCTCTTATTGGTGGTGTTGTAATTTTTAATAGGATGCTTCATCCTAGGCTCTTTATCAATCCTAATTTGGTTGGAAATGCCTCTCCATAGTAGCCAAATATGAGAGAAGTTCATAGAAAGATATCCATTTAATGTTTTTGACCAATATCTACTCAATAGTAACCCATATCATTTTAAAATATCCACTACTAGTATGCTAATAGTCATATGTACTCAAGGTTATGAAGCAACCTAGATTATTACATCATTAAGTTCTCACAAAAAAGGCATTACTATCTTATCTAGATGTGACATATTCCCCTTAGATGGACTTGAGGTCAAACCAAGCTTCTAAAAATGGAATTTGGCATTACCATTGCTGAAGCTCCAAAATCTACCAAAAAGTTGTGTATGTTCTTTCCAAATGTCCGAATGGTTAGCAAGAAAGGGGGAACCTTAGGATTGTTTTTATATATAACATTTGTGTTGGTTGTTTTGGAATTTTATACAATAGACTTATCTATAATAGACTTCCATAAGAGCTCCTTCTACTTTGAGATTCATGCTATTTCATGAAGAGTAATATTGGCCTTGATATTCTTCATATACTCAATAATATTATATCCCCCTTACTATGTTCCTCTCTATGCTGAGGCTGATGATTCCCTTTTGGGGGAGGAGGATTATTATCAACTTTAGGATTTGGGAGAATAATTGTATTATTGGGAAGAGTAGAAGTTATGAAAGGATATCTATTCCTTAGATTTTAATTTTTCCTATTAAAATGCTAGAATGCTTGTACTTCATTAGAATTATCCTCCAAAATATTATCATCTTGATTGGGGAAGGGAGACTCATAGGTTTCAAAGACCATAACTAAACTTGAAGTCCCAGATTCATAAGAGAGATTTGGAGGATTCATAATTTGATCTTGTCTAATCTTTTCCATTTGAAATATTTCAAATGCTGTACAAAACTATACATAGTCCAATTCCCCATGTTGTGATGTGTTGTGAACCCTATACTAATTTGATAAAGTTATCTCCATGATATTGTTTTTTGGTAGCTTATTAGATTGTTGTTGCTCTATATTATTTGTGTGCTTATTAAAAGGCCTCTTATATCTTAGAAAATAAAAAATATGATTATAATTCTAATTAGTGGTATTACCCATCCTTTTTTGCATATTTAGAAAGTTATTGCTCAACTTTTGGACCATTATTTATATAAAATATAGTTCCATTTTGGTGGAGTTATAACCCTGAGTGACTGCTACATTGGTGTGAGATAGTAATTGATTCTGTTAGTTCTATTGATAACCATTCCTTTGTGCTTGATTATTTAATAATCCATAATTATAATTCATTATTTATTGCATCATGGGAGGTAGAGTGTAAAACTAATTTTGGTTGAATGTAGGGGAATTATGATTCATGTATGAAATTGGATTCAAATATAAGAGTCCATTACTAAATGTTTAACCTTTTAATTCTAAAGACTAGGCTAAGAGTTGAGATTTTTGTCAATATTAATAGCTTCTTGGAATGACAAAGCTAAAGTATTGACTGTGGCATATCTTCACAAAAACACTACAATAATGGGATCTAGAGCATTATTTTATATATTGGGCATTAAATCTATGTTTGGATTATACTTGACATTCAATCAAGTGTACATATTTTGAAATCTTACATTGAAGGCCCAGATTGACTCATTGGGATCCCTCTTCATGTTGGTGAAATGTTGATACACTAGACTTGGGTTAGTCACTTACCCAAATTATGCAAGAAATTTATTTTGACACTCATTCCATGAGGTGATCAAATTTTCTTGTAATTGAGATACCAATCATAAGAATAATCTTACAGAGTAAATGGGAAGACATTTCGTGTAACATCCTCATGAGTGACATTCATTAATGTCAAATCTTCCTTGAAAGATTTGATATGTTTTTCTATCATTATCCTATTTGAGGGGGAGAAGGTATGCAATTACTTTCATATATTCCTTGATAGATCTTGTTGGCCCCCAAGGATGGAAATAATAGATATAACTAACCAAGATTAAACCATAAGAGGATTAATAAGTGGGATGTTTCTTACAAGGGAAGGTGCCCTAGCTCGTTGTATCTCAGGGATGACTAGTATTGGTCTAGGCCTCATCAAATTTGATAACAGTGAAATCAAGAGGCTATCTTAGGCCCTATAACTTGTTAATCTCTAATGTGTATCTAGTGTAACTCTACGTAGTGGTTAAACTCTACTATTGGAAAAACACACAAGTGGCCCTCCTTCTAGTGCCAATTTTTTATATTCATGTGGGTTTATGCACACAAACAAATGTTAAATAAGGTAGCCTCTAACATTTTGGGATCTCTATGGAAAGAGGTTATAATCTGGGGCATGAGTTGTAGGTATGTAGTTAAAATAACTAGGTGATGGAATAATAGGTTGAGCTTGTGGATTGTTTAACTAGGTTTTATGGATGGATGTGTGAAATCTAATAGAAAGTAAACACTAAGTGAGTTAGATATGTGGAAAATTACTCTATGGTGGGTATTTCTCAAATAAACTCAAAAATGGAAATAAAGGTAAGAGAAAAAAGAAGGTTCTATGTTCCTAAAAGGTCACTTCTAAGACAATTTCTTCGGTGGAGAAATATATCTGAGAATAGTGTTTACTACTTGCATCTATTTCACACTCAAAAACAAGCACAATTAGTATTCTGGAAAAAAATAAAATAAACTTAATGATCTCAATTTAAGGTTGTTCTCCTTAGGGATTATGTTACTCACCCATATTTGAGAGATTATAACTCAGACTAGAAAGTTGTTTAGGGTAGTTATATCTCATGCCTAGATGATTATACCAAAGGAAACACCTCTACACACTTTTATTATCAACCCAACTTATACTAATTTCTTTTATTTGATGAAATTTATCATTCCTCAATTGTTATATCACATATAAGATCAATTCATTAATTGAAACAATGAATTTAATCTATAACATTAATACACTTCAAAATTATTGATTTGATATAGACAAAGAAACATAAATTTCATTAACACAAAAAGTGAAGAAGAAAGAACAACATAGTTGTATGAAAATCAATCTCTTGATCTCTACCTATATATTGATCAAAAAATTTCACCCTTTAAAAAGAGGGTTCTACATATAATTAAAGGAATTTTGGAAGGGGTCACTTCATCCTCAAAGTATATTAAAATTTTGGATTACATCAGAATAACTAGAACATACATTCTAATTTGATACAAAATTACATGTTATAACTTATAGATTATATCAGACATACAATGTGTACATGCTAGTCAAAACAATTTGTTTAATGTACGTAACAAGACTTAGCTATTTAGTTTTAATCATTACATGTAAAATTATAAAAAATAGCCTTCAACTAAGGTTAACTTAGATCTTGCTTAACACTTTTCATTTTTGTTGTTGGAATCACAATTGTAATCAAAGTTGAGATGGTGAATGGATTTGAACTTGTTATTGTATTAGATGTGGTAGTTGAAGTTGTGACTGGGGTTGAAATGGTAGTTTAAAATATAGTTATGACTAGAGCTAAGTTGGTGGGAAGAGTTGATGCACTTTTTTAATGAGGAAGAACTAAATTTGATGGTGGTATTGTAACTGACACATTAAGTTGAGCCTAGGCTAAGGAACTAGTAGGTGGCACTGAGGCTAATTTCATTTTCATGTCAAAATCTTGATAATGTTTGTATCATTTATCATGCTATGCCAAAATTAAGCTCATATCAATAATAGGATGTCTAATCACCCTATCTACCTATTCTACTAGACTCACATACTCTATCTTAGTAGCTCAAAAACCTACCTTAAAAGCCTGCACTTTAGTTGCTTTCTTCCTTACTATACTTAGCTTCACTTTAATATCCTGTAGACTTAGTCCTTATAAACTTTGCTTGAAACTATCTGAATCTTATTTTATCATTTAATAAAAAATAACTCGGCCTACCAACTTCTTAGTGTTATATCATGATTCTATCAATTCTAGCTCATCTAAAATTTATATTACATGTTTTTCTTGTTCATTGAGATTATTCACTAAAGCATCAATAACACTCACCCAATATTGGGCCTCTTGAGTCTTTATGAATTATATATTTAATGCATTGGTTGGCTCCAAAGGGTCATCTAATTTAAATGGTTGAATGCCTTATTAGGAGTATACAACACCAAGAAATTCAATTTATTCTTATCTTCTTTGATAATTTTGAATAATTTTGTTATTATAGTTACATGTGGATCCAATAGGACTCTCAAAGATTGAATGTTATTAAAAATATCATATAATCTTAATGGTGCACTTTGTACATCTTGCTTTATGCTGGAGGGAATGTGGATTACCTATTACTGCTCTCTAAGAGTCTCTATCTCTATCTCTTATTCTATTCCTTCATGGATGGCCAATACTACATTAGTGTGGGTATCCATGTAGGACTTAAGGTCCTCAATGTAGGGGGACTGACCCTTCTTTGTATCCTACCTTTTTTAAAGAGAGTAAATCTCTTCTCTTTCTTCTAGAATTAAGCCTATGCCACAACTATCTTCTATCTTCCTCTTCTTTACCCTTTGCACTTAGTTTGTTGCTTTGTTAAATAGTGACATCACAGTGAGTATCTCGATGATATTCAAATTGGGCCTCTTATAAGTTGATGCTCCTAACTCCTTGGCCCAATTTGGAAGAGTCAATTTTGATGGATCTAATGGTTGGGCTTCTATTTGTGTATCCTTGTCAGACTTAGGTTCATTCTCAAGTTAAGTGGATGGATTGGGCATTGAAGGCCAAATTATATTAGACTAGTTTATGTTCCCTAAGTATTGCATGGGATACACAATGTAGATGAGTTTATTTTTGGGGTCTCTTTTTGTTACAACCATTATTGTGCTTTACACTTGTCTTGATGAAGGTAATAGTGAACCCAATTAAGTAGAGGAGGCTATCACTTGGGTGATGGGTTGGCTGGTAGTCATGGATATTGAAGGATTATAGGTGGGAGTAGTGGTTGGAATAATGGTTGACATAATAAAAATATGCCTGATAGATATAGGAGTAAAAGTAAAAATAACTGGCAATGTCATAAGAGGAGATAGGCCAATGGGAGTAGTGAACATAGGACCCTTTCCTGATTGGTCACCATTGAGGGGTGATTTTGATTTCAATCCTTACAAGCTTAGGACCTTAGCTTAATTTATATCTTTTTCATCCACTTTATGGATTAACTCACCTTCAAATGAAGGTTGTGCCTCTCTACTGGTTACCTGCATGGATGGATTTTTTGGTCTTTCTACCCTAGGTTTTATTTGATAATAAAGTGTTGTCCTCTTGGCTTGAAAAATAGTCACTTGTTGGGTAGAAGAGGGAAGATTCATGTTTAATTTTATGATCACCGAAGTTTCCATAGTAGGTGTTATCTCTTCCTCATCAAAAGAGTCTAGGTAAATGATCTCCACTTCTTCCCGAATAATGTTATCCTTATCTTGTATTAGATCTTTTGATAATTATTATTTGAACTTCCTTAGTTAAATAGTAGATGTTTGAACTGGAGGAGTCTATTCTTCCTCTTCTTAAGAATCAATTGGTGTCTCTTCTAGTACTTTATCTTATTGATACTCTCTAATAGTTTATGTTTCCCCTACAACTTTCTCTTGATCTTGTTGAGATAACATCACATTAAGTGGTTTTCAAGGGCTAATAGATTTAGTTTTATAGCTATTAGAAAGGTTTAATACTTTAGAAGTTAGAGGATATCCATCCCCCTAGTGGTGGGATACTAAATTTGGCTTGTCCAAGTGTAAGGGAGGGGTCTGCTTATGTTAGCCTCAACAAATATTCACTTAGGCTAGCAGTCTCAACCCTTTCCTTTAATTATTCATCATATTTTTCATTAAGTAACAATAATTCATGGTCAAAAGGTTCATGCTTATTTGGGATGATAATATTGTGGATCTTTTATTATACTCTCCCATTGGGGTTCCAATCCATATGGGGTAGAGCAACCAAGGTATAAGCCCTCCTCACATTCCCAACTTCTCTTAAATATCTCATATATGTATACTACATCCTCCCAATAGTGAGATAAGAGTCATGTAAAGTGATTTTATTACTCTTTGCCAAGTACTCATCTATACCATTCCATATTTGGAAAGCAATATCTTGTTCATCAACTTTATCTAGGACAAATTTGGGGAGCTGAAGAGGGTCTACCTTATGCCTAATAACCATGATAACTTTATAATCTAGGTATAAATAATGATCATTGAAATTCATGAGTGTATTGGTGATGCTTTTTGATACCCTAGTTAGAGGTTGGCCATGAATCACCATCTAAACTTGAGGATATAGGTCATCTACAATTCTAGCAATATTCCTCATGTATGCATAAATGTGGATAAAGCAATAGAAGACACATATTATGTTCTTTAAGTAATCAAGGTTAGGATTATATAAATCCCAATTATGTCTATAAACACTCCCCATTATTGTATCTAGAAGATATGACATCAAGTAAACTTTCCCACCTTGGAGCCTCTTATCCTTGTATAATATATATTCATGCAGAAAGGTAATAATGACCTCCCCAATGCATAGGTGCACTCTAAAGTAATGAGTAGGTCAAGTAGGCTTACCCATTATAGATGCAAGAAATTAATGATTAGGTAGCCAAAGAGTTGATTCAACAATTCCATGCTAATACAAATTCCCATCTTGAAGTTAGTCATGGGGACATGATTCTTGGTAGTTTCCTTGAAAATGAAAGTCTTGCTTGGGAGAAGCCACTTCCCTATTTCTTGTTCCACATTATTTTCATTCTTCCAAGTAACCACATTATGTAAGTCAAATGTAGCATTTGGAATGGGAAAACATAAATAAATCATGAACACATCTCTAGAGATGTATGCAATGACTGTGTTATTGGTGACATAGTGTAGATAGCCACCATATATAATTATTGCTTCAAAAAATAAGTCTTGTAGGAAGTTAATGCATGACATGACTTATGGATTGGAAACTTCATAGTGGAGTGCCAAGAATTTAAATGGTAATAATTTAGATGTAACCTATTTATCCTCTACTAAGATGTCCTCCTCACATGTAAATGGATTAAAATTCTCTATGACCTCCCATAGAGTTGAGTAATTGGAACAAAGACCATTGAACACAATTACATTAGAAACCATGACTAGATATTCTATAAATGGAGAACCCAAATGGTGGTGGAGCTCCCTTGTATGCATTGGATGAAGATTCCATTACTGTTAGTGGATGTTAGTGTGATTTAAGCTCTTAAAAATGGTAGTCTAAAACTATGTTACATGAACTTCAAGTTATTTTAGATGCAACTAGGGATTTTGAAATTGGGTAAGGCTATGTGCACTTGAGCTCTTAGACATAAAATGAGGTGAAATCAATTAGGGGTGATGTTATAGATTCATACATTTATTCTAGTTCTTGAGCCATTAATCAATAATGTATATGAACTCATCACTTTCATTCAATTTGAACTTGACCATCTAGGCCTAGTGTGCATGCCACATATGAACTTATTCATTCGGGGTGCCACGGTGATATTTAATTTTTTGACACTTGTCGCTATATGGTTTAGTTGGGGGGGTCAAAATTTGCCTTCAAGACTAATGATATGATATGGTGAGCCCATGATTCTAAGTAAAAGATCTGAAAGAGTAGAATGCTCTTTAGAAAGATTCATTCAAGAAGATTTATCTAGAAGTCACTAAAGGAAAATTTCCCAAATGAAAGGATCTAAATGAAAGGAGCCAAAAGGATATTTCCTAAAAACTAAGCCTTCTTTGGGGAGATTGTCATTCAAGAGGAAGTTTCCATAGATAAAGTTCCCAAATGAAACCTTCTATATGAAAGCTACCAAAGAGAAATTTCCCAAAAACTAAAATCTTATGAAGACCAAAGTTTTTGAAGTAAATTTACCATATAAAAAGTGCCAAACAAAATTATTTGAAGAGAATTTGCTGATCAAAAAGCTATCGATTGGAAAAAAATTTGAAATAAAGTTCCCAACCAAATAGTTTTCAAATGAAAAGTTTTTGAAGACCAAAAATATCTAAAAATCTAAATAAAATAATTTGAATAAGCAAAACCAAATATTTATCATACATAGCAATTCTTACAAAATTCCATTAATAGATAATTTCAATAAGTCCTTTGAAATGGAAAATAGGTGTACCAAACATGATTCAATGTCTAAAACATCAAATTTATATATGTAATAAAACCAACCCAAACATACACACACAACCCAAATAATAAATAAGTCCTCCACAAACAAAGGGGCTCCCCACTTTTCACAAAAACCCAAAGTGGGGTGTGTTGAATACAACATTTATTATATTAAGATAGACTAAAAAGAGTAAGTACAACTATGCTAAATATGAAAATAACAAACAAGTAATGTACTTAGCTACTTATGATGGTGACACATTTTTGGATCTAGAATAAATAAAAATTAGACTAAAATATGATACTACAATAGTTTTCAGATTATGGATTCAGTTCCTATGGAGTTATAGACACTAGCATCAACCTGGGCTAGTTGTATTGATGCTATTATTTGAACCTTATGTAGGTATCTTGTATGAAATACTTTTTGGAAAAGGATGAGACCACATATATGCTTATATGTGTGTCTTCTCCTTCACTTTAGTGCATTCAAATCTAGGTCGTAGACTATCACTCATAAATTTTTAAAACCCTAGTTATTCATCTTCATGGTGACCTTAAGGGAAAATGGGTTAGTGGGCACATGGTATAGAGTTGATTTCAAAGATCTATATGTTAATGAGAACTTATTACATATCCAATACTCTTATAGACACTATAATTTCATACCCTATATATGAATAATTAGGTGTTGTAGGCCTTTATTTTTATTTAATCACATAAATACCTTTATCCAAAGGTTTAGTATATTTACCTTTGATAACTTAATAATTTGATTTTACTATTACCTTTCTACCTCCCAACCTCCTAAATCCATTAATAACCTAGGTAATCTACCTCTCAACCAATTTACCCATATATAACTTTGTTGCCAATAACCTCACACTCACCAAAGCCTAATTTTACCCACAGTTAGAATAACCCTACCAATTTAGGTGAATTGGCACTGATTTTCCCATGATCGACATCAATTCATCTATGATATGCACTAATTATCTATATCAACATCAATACATAAATACCCAACCAACCTTTGGCTTTAAAAACCCAAAAAATATGAACCTCTAATTGCTTATAGATTTTTGGAGAATTAAAGATGCACTTTATGTCACTCTATTGGAATTCTACTGCATTCAATTTGCATCTATTGTCACAAACCCAAAGGAATACCAACATTCATTAGGAAGATTTCATTCTATTTGCAACTAAGTCCAAGGTAATTAATTGTGTTCATTTCCTTCATTTTATATCAATATTTTTGCTATTATCTATTTATCCCATATTTAGAATACCATTTATATCCCTCAATATTCATTCATTAGTCTCTATTTTCCAATCTATTCTTTGTTTTTATTAATCAAAATTATAAAAAGAATCAACGTTAATTAATTCTAAATAAATGCCAATTCATTCTGAATCAGCATTGATCTTAATAAGATTGACATCGATCTATTGTGTTTAATTTTTAGAACCTGAACCTTAATCTTAGATCCTTATCCTTAATCCTTACTTTTTTTTGTCATTTTAATATGGCTTTTGTATGTAGATGACTCTACCAGGAATAGTGTATGATGTAGTTAATATCACTAATATCCTTATAGTACCCAAACCTTGTTTATTGATTAGAGTGACATTGCTTTTGATATAACTCTCTACAAAATTATTTATTTTTTGTCTTTTGAAACCACTACCGACTAAATAGATGTCATACATGATGATGTAAATGATGTTATGACTTATTGGGATGAATATTTTGATTACATTGATATCTTAAATGAGGATTGAATCTTAATCATTATTTTTATAGTATCTTTATCTATTGTAATTGCATATGTTGTTTATCCACTTGATTGTGTACACAAGTGAGATGACATCTGCTTGAGGAAGTTCATAACTTCCTAGGACTGGTTCTTAACTAGGTAGCTCACCCAATTATCTATTAATCTATTTTTATCCAAGTTATTTAATGTGTGTAGGTTATTCTTCCCAACCAAATATTTTTTCCCTCAGTCGCTGGATTCAAAGTAATGCACAACATCTCCTAATCTCTAGGTATTCATCATAAACCTTGATTTTCATTTGAGTTTCATTAAATTAATTTAATTTAAATAAAAATGAAAAACTACTTTAACATTCTAGCATGCCTGATGAGACCCTAATGTCTCATTTTTTTTTTCTTGTTAAAATTCATTGTGAATTTATCTCTCTCCTTTTCTCTTGATTATTAGTTTCATTCAAAGAAAATCCAAAATTGCTTTTTTTCCTTTCTAAAGGTTAAAAAGAACTGTATCGATTTTTGCTTGCTTAGGTAGTTCATATAGACTAATCTAGGTGGGTTAAATTTATCATAGCTATTTTCTTTCACACATAGACCAAACCACTTGTATAATAAAATCATTAAACATTGACATAAAGGAATTTACTAGGATTTCATCACCTAACAATAACCTTCTTCCCAACTATCCCACTTGGATTTCACCACCAAGGGGAGAACCAACTCAATATGCTAAGTATAAACCCTATTTTTTTGATATATACTAGCTAAGCACCCAATACCCTTTTGCTATAGTGTGTAAACTTAGGGCTAGTCCCCCATAACAAGCCAAGTATCAATGTTAGGTCAAAGATTTTATTGAGCCTAAATAGACCTAAAACCATCTATAGATTGCCACTTCTTATGAACCTCGATCACCTTTTTATTTTTTTATCACACATTAAAGTTAAAAAGTAAAAAATTTTTAGGTATGTCTTTAGTGTGTGTTTTTTCCTTTTCACTAAATATGAGATAATCAAAAAGACTTTTGTCTAATTTTTGATTTTACTTCATGATTTTTCCTTTATCATTACATAATTTTGACATGATAGTAGTTTCTAAAGTAGATTGAACCCCAAGATTCATCCTCATCCATGGATAATTCTCTTAGTCCTCCTACTTCCCCTAAGTCTATGAGGGAAGGTATTCCCTAGTATTATACTCAGGGCAACCCTAAATTCACCACCATATTGGATAGTAACCTAGTCATGTTTAAATTTTACCTCATCTCCCAAGCTATATGAATCCAACTTTCTCCCCATACGTAGTTTTCTAGGAACCTCTATGGCATGAATTAAGAGGAAGGTGAAGGGTTTACCACCACTATGGTGTCTTCCCATAACAATCCTCCTCTGGCTAGTTCTAACACTAACACTATGTAACCTTTAGGCAATCTGCCTTTGGTAACATCTAGTGTTTTATCCCCAACTAGTACATAAGCTTAGAATGTCACCATGCCTTAGTATACATCTACTGAGACCATTACCACAACACTTTAGAACCTAGTTATCTCAGTCCTAACAACCCTTCCACCTATTCAAACTAGTATACCTTTAAATAACCAAACTCAACCTTTACAATAATCTCCTATAAGTTAGCCACCTAAACAATATATACCCTTGACCACCCAATACATAACACCTATGAAATATATTGGGTCTACTTATATCCCCTTTCAAGACCCACAATATGTGGTGACATCCCAACCAATCATAACCACCTCAATTGGTTATCCTTTATCCCAACCTTTTTCCACTAAGCTTCCTACGTATAAATTCCCATAATATAATTTTTTGGGAGGTATCCCTTAATATAACACTGAAATAGACCTTATGAGCATCCTTATGAATAATATTTCTAATTTGGAAGCTTTTTCCTCTAAGTAGAAAAACATGCTCATTTACGAACAAATCTATAATGAACCTATTAACCCAATCATCCCCATTAGACCTTATCCTTTGTGGTGGGAGATTCCAAAGTTTGTGAAGTTTAAAAATAAGGAAGATAATTAGCAACACATTCAAGCATTTAGACACACTTTCTATCTTATATCAAATTATGATACATTTCTTCTTAAGACCTTTCCAATGTCACTAGCCGGACTTGCCCTAGATTTGTACATCTCAATTTCTCAACATTCCCTATTCTCCTTTGGCCAATTAACCCAAATTTTATTAGATCAATTTTTTATAAATATCATAAGAAATGTCACTATTACAAACCTCTATGCCATCTGATAGTTTGATGATGAATCTACCATTGATTTCATATTTAAATGGAGGAGTCTCATAAATCAACTCACCTTTTTCATTCCACAACCTGAACTGATTGAATTATTCATGAGAGCATGTGCTAAACATATCTCATCAATGTTATAGGTACAATCCTTCAAAACCTCTGATGAGGCCTTTATTTATGGCCCACAAATTGGAAATTAGATCCCTATAAGAAGGGAAAGTTAAATTACGAAGTAAAAACTTCAAAATTGATCCCTCTAAATGGACTAACAACAATAATAAAGTCAAAGGAGTTGCTAATATCATAGTTGTAAAATCAACACCACCACAAATAAAAATCCAATCTAAGCCCTCCACCTCTTAGGTACAACATCAAAATCCATTAACACATTTTACCTTGCAACAATATACACCTTTAAGAGAGTCTTATGTGTCTATCTTACATAATATCTTAAAGGCATATCTCATTGAACTTCCTCCAGTGAGGCCTCTCAATGATTCTTATTTTAAGCCTAGTTGGTTTAAGTAAAATGGTTTTTTCCACTTACATCATGTAATAGTTCATGACAATAGTAGGTGTCATTATTTTAAGGGTCTATTACATAACCTTATTGATCAGGGGGAGTTACAACTAAATAATCCGAATGTGTCCCCTAATCAATCTATATACATCTTTAGATAGTCATTCCCTAAACATGATTCCATATCTAATTCTATGTAGATAATTTAGGATCCATCTCAAACCATGAAAATCATGTATATAATATAATCCATGAACAAATTTTTTCTAAAAAATTTGATATTCTCCTATCCCAAATATCCTTATAGGAGACATATTTGAACCATCTAAATTAAGTAAAGACATCCAAAAAACTTCCTCAATTTTTTTGGATCTCATTATTTGGGGTCTGCTTGAGGAAACCATATCTAAAAAATTTAAAGATAATCAATTAAAAATAAAAGAGGAAAATACTATCAAAGAAAAAGATTGCTTAGATATTCTACAAGATACACATCTATTCCTCGTACCATCTTAATACCTACATCTAACATACTTATCACCTCTAGCCTACTACCTCCTAAGGAAAGTGTTACATTTTCCTGAAACCATCTTAAGACCAATTTCCCCCATTTTTTGGGAGGAGATACATATTATAGAAATTAGGGGAAAAGCTATAGATATCAAAATCAAAAACCTCAGGTTGCCATGTAGATGCTAGTTTTATACACCCTTGTGCATTAAGTGCATCATCACATTATTATGTTATTTCTAACATAATTCCCCCCATTCATAATTAGTTAAAATAATTACATTCACCTCACCTATTTACTTTTACCACATAGGTTAATTAGACTTAATTATTATAGTTAAATAGTAATTAACCCCTTTTTACCATTTTTAACCATAAAATACTTAAAAAAATAAAAAAAAACCTATTTAATATCCCAACAACCCGTACAACAACCTACCCTCATTAAAAACCCATGCAAACAACTTAGTTTTACATTCACTTAGTTTGGCACACAGTTTGAAACAACCCAAGCCAAATTTTAACCAAATTGGGCTGATTGATGTCGATCCTTCATGATCAATGTTGATTCTCTTGTATCAAAATGAATCCATATATACAACAAACCTCCATGTCTTGAGAGGAATGGTGACTATGATTTTGGACTTTGAAACTCTACCAAAATCTTATTACAACCTACGTACAGATGTTGTCAACATCTTGCTATCTTGTGGAACCTCTGATTGAGATATTATTAAAGGTTTTTGAAGGTTATTTACCTTATCTTGTCAAGTTTGATTTCATCTATAAAGGTTAGTATTTTATTTCATATTTTAGAATCTACAATCTTCTATGTCTATCTATCATTGTTCTACATTCAATTTTTATTATTTTATTGATAATACATGTCATTATTATAGTCTATTTTTAAAGTTTAGCTTTTTACATAGAATCAACATTGATAAATCTAAATCGACATTAATCTTATAGGATCGACATTGATCCTTGCTAAATTTTCAAAACATTCTTGTAATATATTTTTATAACATTCTCAATCTTAAAAATTTGTCAAAACCTACATTCTATTTTTTGAAAACCTATCTTTTACATGTAGATGAATTTGCCTAGATTAGCGCGTGATATTGTTAGCACATTTAATCTTGCCATTATTCAATAACGATTTTTCATTGATCAAATTGACATTGAATTTGAATTAGGTCTTTGTACTATGGTTTTCACACCTAATCAGGAAAGCATTAATGAAGAATTGGCTGTAATTCAAGAGGATGTTGATATTACTATTGAATTATGGGATGATTACTTTCATCATATTAATATTGTTATATATTATATATCTTTGGAATTGTATATTTAAATCTTATTCATATATATCTTTATAATTTCATGTTTATTTATAAACTTGAATGTTAAACACAGGCTGACATCCATATAAAGAAGTGTATCACTTCTTGGGATTGGTTTCTTACCAAGCAACCCACTCATTTTTTTGTTAATCTATTTTTTGTTAGTGTGATTTGTAGGTAATTCTTCCCCAGCCAAAGAGGATTTCCCACAAGGCTTGGTCAATGGTGTGTAATCCCATCCATAACTCCTAAAAACCCTACTTATACTTTGTTTTTAGTAGCTAATTCATCCACATTATAAAAGCAAAAAAAAATACTAAAACATTCATATGATATGTCAATCTTGACTCATTTGGGTGTTAAAAACTCTTATTTATGTAATTATCTTCCATCTAAAACATCTAGCTTATTAAATGAAGCCATTATTGATATTAATATTAGATCTCAAGAAACCCCAAGAATTATTAAAATTAGCAAAGCCTTAACTCCTCAAGAAAACTAAGATTTTACTACTTTTTTAATCAGGTCATAGTGAGGCATTTTCCTAGTCTTATAGTGATATTATTGGTATTGATCTTGCAATCATTATCCATAATATCATCTCCTTTCCTAATGCTAAGCTGGTAAAACAAAAACTCCACAAAATGCAACCTCATGTCACACTCCTAGTAAAAGAGGAACTACAACACCTTTTATCCACTAACTTTATTCAACCCGTTGATTATCCTTAGTGGATGTCCAACATCATTTTGTTCACTAAGCCTACAAGGGGACATCATATCGGTACTAACTTTTGTGATTTAAATCTTCCCTATCCAAAACATGATTTCCCTCTTCCTAAAATTGACCAATTAGTAGACCTAATAGATGGCCATGAAATGTTATCCCTTATGGATGGTTTTTATGGTTACAATCAAATACTTATTACACTAGGGGATCAACATAATATTTCATTCGTTACTCCTTGGGGGACTTTCTGTTACCGTGTTATGTCCTTTGGCCTAAAGAATGTAAGAACCACCTATCAATGGGCCATGACTTATATATTTCATGACATAATCCATAAGATCATCAAAGACTATGTAGATGACCTCCTTGAGAATTCAAAATTCTATAAGGACCACCTATCCATACTTAAGGTTATTTTTAATCATCTACTATGGTATCATGTGCATCTAAATCTAAAAAAGTGCATTTTTGGTGTCTTGATGGGTAAACTCTTGGGTTTTATTATTTCTATTCATGAAATAGAATTCAATCCCACTAAAATCAAGGACATTTTAGAAATGCCTCCTCTATCTAACCTTAGGCAACCACATAGTTTACAAGGCAAGCTCCAGTCTATCCATCATTTTATCTCCCAACTTTTTGACCAGTGTCAACCTTTCCACCACTTGTTAAAGAAAGATAGTCACTTTGTGTGGGATATTAATTGTCAATAAGCCTTTAATGCACTTAAAAAATTATCTTATATCACCTATAATCCTCATTCCACCTAAGGAAAGGAAACCTTTCTTCCTTTATAATTTAGCTACAGATCATGCTCTTGGTGCTATGCTTGCTCATAGAGATGACCATCATAAAGAACAAGCTATTTATTATGTAAGTCATACCCTTGTAGAATATTAAACACATTACCCACATATTGAAAAACTATGCTTAGCATTGGTCCTTATATCTTCTAAGCTTTGTCATTACCTGCTTAACCACAAGATGTACATAATTACAACTATTGACCCCCTTAAATTCATGCATTCTAAACCTTATCAAAATCAATTGATGGCCTAATATATTATGCTTCGAACTAAGTTTGATCTAGAATTTCTCCATCCAAAATCTATTAAAGGTCAAATTATTGTTGATCAATTGGCTAAAGCACCTCTTAGTGAAAACCAACTAATCAATTTTGAATTCCCTAATGAATCTATCACTTCTACTTCTCAATTAGTCCTAGAATATCAAATGACTCTATTCTTTGATGGATCCAAATGTGAGTAGGGAGGTGGTGCAAGAATTATATTAATCCCCCCTCAAGGCATTCTTATGCCTTTATCTTTTAAATTAGATTTTAATTGCACCAATAACATGGTTGACTATGAAGCATTGATCATAGGCCTTCAAACTACTCTTGCATAAGGAGTCAAATCCCTTAATATCTATGGTGATTCTCAACTGATGGTCAATCAAATTATTAATGTATATCAATGCAAGAATGATATCCTCCAAAGATATAAGACCTTGGCCGATCAACTCTTAGCCACTCTTGAACACTATTCCATCCAAACTACTCCTAAATCAACTAATAAGTTCATTGATACCATGGTATCTCTTGCCTCTTTTATCCCATCCTTATCCTAGGAGTCTAAGTTATTTTTCCTTATACATCAAGTTAACCAACATTATTAAACAAGAAATGATCTTATATCTATCAATAATATTGAGGAAAACCTAGATGAGCCATGGTATGCATACATATTTACTTATGTGTCTATAAGACTATCTCTTCCCCATCTATCCAAAGGTGTCAAGCATGTCTTTCAATAGAAAGCTACCCACTATACTATACTGGGAGGGTATTATCTATAAGCATGGTTTTAATTGTATTCTTCTTCATTGTATTCAAAAACATGAAGCTACCTTAGCTATCCAAGAAGTACATAATGGGTCATGTGATGGACACTTTAGTGGCTATGCAATCGCTAAAAAAATATTAGATCTAGGATACTATTGGTCCACTCTGAATCAATATTATTCTGTATATGTTAAGAAGTGTGTAAAATGTCAACAACATACAAATTTATCCCATGCCCCTAGTAAAGCATTGCAAGTAGCAAGGGAATTCTGGCCATTCTCCTAATGGGGGCTTGATCTTATAGGGAAAATCAACCCTAATTCCTTTCAACATCATAGTTTCATCATTACCGCTATAGAATACTTCACCAAGTGGGTAGATGTTGTGCCACTTATCTTGACCAAGGTATAAAATATTGTGGAGTTTATCCACCATCACATTATTTGTTGTTTTAGAATTCCATATAGAATAATAATAGATAACGGGAAATATTTTAAGAATAAGAAATTCCACGCACTATGTGACTCATTTAAAATCAAATTAAGTTTTTCCTTGCCTTACTATCCCCAGGTCAATGGTCAAGCACAAGCATCTAATAAAAACCTAGTCAAAATCCTAACCAAAGTTGTCAATGAATCCAAAAAATATTGGCATCTTCGCATCCCTTTCACTTTATGGGCATATCAAACTAGTATTCAAACCCCTACATGTGTTACTCCTTTTTCCTTAGTCTATGGTACAAAACCTGTACTTCCTCTAGAAGTGCAAATTCCCTCTCTTCATGTCTCTCTTAAAGACATCATTTCTAATGAGGATTTTTGTCAAGATCATTTATCCTATCTCAAACTCTTAGATGAGCATTGGGTGATAGCCCTTGATCACTTTCGTATATATCAAGAATGACTAAAATGAGCAAATCAACATATAAGAGAATGAGAATTTAATATTGGAGATGTTGTACTTAAATAAAATCAACATGTCACTAATATGGAACAAAGTAAAAGGGGTAAATTTTCTCCTCATTGGCTTGGACCATACATCATAACCCATAAATATGGATCTAGAGCATATTATTTAGCCTCTCTTAATGGTAAATTATAATGAGAACCTCTTAATGCATTGCATTTGTGTTGTTTCTATAGTTAATAGATATTGGCTCATTTTGGTTAGTTTATCTCAAATACTATCATATACCTTAACCCCAACATACCAAATAATGATATGAGAGTTATGTGGTTATCCGGTAGTCACTATACCTTTGACCTTGAATATGTATACCTTTGCTCTATACATAACATTCTCTCATGGATAAGTTTCACCTATAATGGGAGAAAGCCCAGATCATTATTTCCCTTATTTTTTGAGATCATTATTTCCCTTATTTCTTAAATACCATTCATTTTCCTAAGATAACACAATCATCTCATGTCTTGAATTCATGGAAACTATCTTAAGGTATCTTTTATTTCAAACCTTGGATTATTATCTATGGGATCCAAAATCAAGTAAGTAGTGAAAATCCAAAGTATTAAAATGGGATAAATAAATAGACTGATCCCTTGAAGGATAACTATAATCTAATATAATGACAAATAATAGACTGATCCCTTGAAGGACAACTATGTAAAAAAAGACAAGTTAAAATGTAGACCACTCCCTTGAAGGATGGCTACCAGGTAGAAAACTTCCCACATTGATCAATTTTCAAAATTATGCCATTTAAAAACCCTAAAAAAAGCAATAAAATCAATAAAATAAAATAATATCCCATGAAATCTTCCCACATTGATTAGCTTTCTAATTATAGGCTTCTCGTATTGATCAATCTACTCATTGGCATAAAAGTAATTTCTAAAAGATAAATCTTGATTTTGAAATATGAGGTGAAGAATGTTATCTCTAAAACCATCCATCCTCTAGCCTACCAACAACATCTCATCCTTGCCTAAGGTTAACACTCTAGCTTACCAAGGTTGAGTCAATATATTTTATCACCGAGCTAAGGATGCATAGGCCATGTGTATGAGAGGTTCTCTTTTGGTTATGGTCCAAGTTAATGATGAGCAAATCCATAATATATAAGTACTAAAATCCATCACAATAAAGCATAAAAATCTAGCTATAATCTATAATCATCATTAAGCATAAATCTATAATCCATAATTTATTTACATTCAACCATCTAAAAACCATAAACATCTATAAGGCTAATAATGATCTATATCAAAAAGTAGCATAATCCATAACCATAATCCATTAATATAAATCCATCTCATGATTTAACATTTTAGATAAATATAGCATGTCAAAATCTATAATCCATCTATAACATACATGATAACAATAATCAAAATTAATATGCATAACATCTAAATCTATAATCCATCACATCAATAATTAATAAAAGCATAACATATCCATAACCATCAATAAATCCATAAAAAAACACACATAATCCATCCATAAACATAAATGTCTGTATATATATATCAAATGTCTATACAGATGTCATAACATGAATACAATGGAGCTCTCATCCCATATAGGGTAATTTACTCAGTGAACTCAATCCTATTGAGGTGAATGATATCACCTCCCTCATCATCTCCTCCCTAACTCATAACGCTCCCTCTACTAGTAGGCCCCCAAGAGTCGTCCATGATCTATTGTAGCTAGCCACATATGAAGTAAACTAAGCCACATCTAATAGCCACCTCTATACAATCCTCTCATAATAGGACATCTCCATAAGTAAATCCTTATACCTCTAGAGTGGTACCATATTTGGAGGCACAATTATAGATCCTACAATGTCTGGAGTAGATCTCTCTACCAAAGTAGACCTCATCTGATCTAGATCTATCTTATTAATCTATCTCACTCTTTTATAGCCTAATCATGCTAACCTCGCATGCTCTTAAGATCACTCTATAATTTGGTAATTTCCCCCTATAAAGTAATATGGGCTGCCTATTCCTCTTGTAGTTTAACTCTCAAACTATCCCTCTCAGGTATAACTATTATTATATCCATATGCTCATATGCTGGGGCATCCTATAATGGTTTCTCCTCTATGTGTATTTTAGGGACCTCTTGATCCTCCATGTGTATATCCAAGGCCTCTTGCTCTACCTCCTACTTGTCATCCCTCACCTCCTCAATAACCACCCCATGTCATGGTTTGACTACTCTTTCCTACCTCCTAACCATCTCAACTATAAACCAAATTGTGTAATCATCTATATACTTGATGTCATCTAGGTCACTCACCATAGGCTCCTCCCGTGACCCCATCAAAATAATTGTAGTATCAGGTGCCAAATAATCTAGCTCTATATCCTCCTACATATATAGGCATGAGGCTAATGGAACATCTTTTAATATTCCAAAATGACAATGAACCCTATCAAAATAAAATAGCTCAAGGTGCTCTAGCTATCATCCATATACCCATATCTCTTGGTAAACATCACCTATCTCTAGTACTGAGCCAAGCCACACTAGGAAGTTTACATAAGGCCTCCAGATAACATCTATTTGTAAGCTACTAAATACCTATCTATAGTGTACTAGATATCATATTACCCTATCTGTATGTGGAATGATAAAGTCTTCCTTCCAACAAAGGAAGCCTACATTGAATACCATCTCCCTGAATCTAGTCTATGGGGTCCCTATGGGGTAAATCACATGGATGTGCTCATACACCTAACAATGTAATATAAATGTGATGTTAAGCCCTGAGTAGTGCCCAATATTCTTGATCCATAACTCCCTATATATCTACCCTAATAGTGTGGGTACCCAATTAAAAACTATCTGAAACTCCACCATGTCTACTATAACACTAGTAAAATGGCATCATAGACGTCCTCCTCCAAAATTAGGTAATACATAGAAAGTCAATGCCAACATCATCATAGTCGGTACTAGTCTCTCCATAGGATCCTAGTCATATAATGGCTAAAAGGAGAACCCCCTAGTAAAGGATCTAATGTACACTACATCCTCATCATATAAATTTACTAGTGTCACTACTCATCTTGATTCATCCATAGTATATACAAGAGTACTTAGAATCAATACTCATATAATATGATGGATGCCCTTTTTGGTGATCATCCTCTCATTAGTCAATAACCAAAAAGTTTGGTGGTATAATCCCACCACTTTAGTAGTGCCATTACATATCGATATCTTGATGGAAATGATGATAATGGCAAATCCATCTGAATCCAATGACTTCTAGATATGCCCAATCCTCATCACTCATAAACTCTCACAATTGCACCAATAATGGAGGGACCCTATCCCTCATCATCAATAGCTCTCATGCCTATCAAAAACATCTTTCTAGTTAATCAAATAACTAAGTTTTTTATTTTTATCTATCCTCTCAAGATTGATGTCAATTTGACCACAATCGATAGTGATCCTTATGGATTGTGGTCGATCCATTGTAGATTGATGTTGATCCTAATGGATCAACATTAATTCCCTCAACCCAAAAATTTTACCCCTAGGCTGTACATTCCTAAAATACAGAAAATAAACAAAATTTACCTACCTACTTACCCTCTCCCCCCACAATTTTCCTAACAAAACCAATTTATTATGCTATAAAAAAATTACTAAATTTAACCAAAAAAACATAATACGTACCTCATACTATAGTCATCATCATCATCATCATCATCGTTTTCTGCTCCCACTCACCTCCATTATCTCTCACATCTACTTGTAAGGTTGACACACATCAAATTTTTCTCATGGATTCTTGTTCACGTCGATATCTAAATGAGACTTACGCCAGATCAGATGCCTATATATAGCCTTTTTGAGATCGATGTCGATCATTCTAATCGTTATTGATCCTATAAATTGACATCGATCCCTTCCAGATTGATGTCAATTATCTTGGCTTATTTTATATTTTTGCACTTATAGACCCTTTCACATGTTTCCAATCTGGCTCCAAAGCCCCATCTTATTAACTTTGATTTAGCTATCCCATTCTTGTCTCCTATTACACTTTTAGATTTGAGGATTTTGACCCCTTATCAGTTCCCCAATATCCTTAAAGGTGTAACCCTTTTCTTTTGGCATCTTCCCATTATAATATTCCAAGGGTATATTTTGTCTTACAAACATTCATCTATAGGTAACACAGACACCATATGCACATTAGATGTTATGGTCTACCATTCCTATCTTTTGTTCTCTTGCTAGCCTTTACTTGTGCCCACCTATTTTAGCTATAGAATTTTGTTACTTGATTAAGTCTTTGGGGCATTACCACCTACATTACTTTTTATCTTGTTAAGTACAATTTTGGAGCTTCCTTACACTATCCTAACTTTCAATTATCTTTTGATATCACCCATTTATCTATTTTCACTCACCCCATTATGTTTTAACCTTTTATATTTTTTGAACCCATCATCCATTTCATCTTACTTCTCGATGCCTAGTTTGAGGGGGGATATCTTCTCATAATAAACTTGGGGCATTAGACACCTTATAGTTTTTATCTCATGGCTCACTATTGCATACCACTCCATAAAAAAGGGTAAATGTAGATGCTAGTTTTATATACCCTTGTGTATTAACTTGGTGCATTGTCATATTATTATGTTATTTATAACATAATAACTCCCCATTTGTAATTATTTAAAATAATTACATTCACCTCACCCATTTACTTTTACCACATAGGTTAATTAGACTTAATTACTATAGTTAAATAGTAATTAACCCTTTTTCACCATTTATAACCATAAAATCATTAAAAAAAATAAAAACAAAACCTATTTAATATCCCAACAACCCTTTTAACAACTTACCCACATTAAGAACCCATGAAAACAACTTAGTGTTATATTCACTTAGTTTGGCACATGGTTTGAAATAATCCAAGCCAACTTTTAACCAAATTAGGTCGATCAACATCGATCCTCCATGATCGATGCTAATTATCTTAGATTGAAATCAATCCATATATACATAAAATACCTCCATGGCTTGAAAGGAATGATGACTGTGCTTTTGGACTTTGAAACTCTATCAAAATCTCATTACAACCTATGTACAGACATTGTCAACATCTTGTTATCCTATGGAACCTTTGATTGAGAGATTATCAAAGGTTTTTTTAGGTTATTTACCTCAACTTGTCAAGTTTGATTTCAGATATAAAGGTTAGTATTATCTTTTAAATATTTCATATTTTTGAATCTACAATCTTCTATATCTATCTTTCACTATTCTACATTCGATTTTTATTATTTTATCAATAATACAAGTCATTATTATAGTCTATTTTTTAATTTTATATTTTTAAACATAATCAATGTCAATCAATTTGAATTGATGAAGATCATCAATCCCTACTAAAATTTTAAAACATTCTTTCAATCTAATTTTATAACATTCTCATTCTTAAAAATCTATCAAAACCTACATTCTATTTTTAGAAAACTTGTCGTTTACATGTAGATGACTTTGCATAGATTAACACATGATATTTTTAGCATATTTTATCTTCATATTGTTCAAAAACTATTTTTCATTGATAAAAGTGACATTACATTCAGATTAGGTCTTTGTACTATGGTTTTCACACCTAATCAAGAAAGCATTAATGAATAATTGGCTGTAATTCAAGAGGATGTTTCTATTGCTACTAAATTATAGGATAATTACTTTGATCATATTAATATTTATATATATTATATATCTTTGACATTGTATATTTAAATATTATCCATATATCTTTGTAATTTCATGTTTATTTATAAACTTGAATGTTAAATGTGGGCTGACATCCATCTAAGGAAGTTTATCACTTCTTGGGACTGGTTTCTTACCAAGAAAACCACTCATTTTTATATTAATCCATTTTTTTTGAGTTAGTGTGATTTTTAGGTCATTCCTCCCAAAACAAAGAGGAGTTCCCATAAATCTTGGTCAACGGTGTGTAACCCCATCCATATCTCTAGGTAATCTTAAAAACCTTGCTTATACTTTATTTTTGGTAGCTAATTAGTCCACATTAAAAAAGCAATTTTTTTTACTAAAACACCCTAAAATAAACATATTTATATTATCCTCCTATTAGGATTGAAATACTTAAGGAATATATTCCCAGTACCCATTATCAAATTTAAAAAAGAAAGGAACCTCTACAACTTATTTGAACAAAAGCATCTATATTATGACCCCATCCTTTAGCTAGACTGAAAGCTACTATCATATAATCATCTACTAAAGAGTATGTACCATCATAAAGGGATATTACCACCATGATAATGCCAATACCTAACCCTTTAAATCCCTACTATCCGCAAGGTTTAGGTGTAAGGGATTATCCTAAGCATAAATTACTTGGTGTAAGGAATATTCAAACAACTAGTTCAAAAGGTCAAGGTTTGAAGTCAAATACTTCTTCCCTACCAGTGCCTCGAAGGATTTAAAAACCTAATCAATATCCATTAAATGGGTCTTATTCTAAGATCCTTGATCAACTTCTCTAGACATCCCTTACCACTTTACCACCCATAAAACTTGTTAACCTTCATATTTAGAAACTAGTATGGTATCAATAAAATAGGAAATGCGATAATAGTAGGTCATGATATGGAAAGATGTAATGTACTAAAGGTTATGGTTCATAACCTATTATAAGAAGATAATATTTTAATGGAATAGTTAGATCATGGTGATCCCCATAGTCAAATTACTAGGGTCACATCCACCTTAGGAAGTAGCATACTACCAATAGTATCATAGTGAGCTATAAAAGAAGATAAAACCTCTGATAGAGGTCAATATTAGCCTCTTATAAACCATCTATATGTGGATGATTATGATAACACATAAAATCCCCCTTTATTTTAGATAGATGTAGTTCACATAGCTACATGATCCCAATCCCAAGATCATAAAACCCACAATCATGAAAAATACAAAGTGACTATTTACAAAGCACCAACTCCTACCATAAATAGTCTAATAATGCCTACTTTAAAACCTAAAATTTATATTTTATGGAAATCACAAAAAAATAATCCTTTATAAGTCATAAAAATATCTATTCTAAATTAACTTCATCAACTCTTGATCAAGATGTCTCTATATGAACTTGTCCAAAATTCTCCAAAATACTGTGAGGATATGATAGAAGCCTTACAGGTCACTAAGATACATGATGATAAACCCAAAAATTTATAAAATTTAATTTCATTTCTTTAAAATCCATTATACATAACATTTCATGATTCAAAAATACCACCCTTACATCTTGATGACTAGGATCCTACACTATTTATCACTAACTAGATTGATTAAACTTGAATCAAATGAGTAACGATTGATAATGGTAAACGTATAAATATTATATCTTCTCATGTATTAAAACAAATATAACTACCTAAAATAATTTTATACCAACTTTCCACCATTTTATGAGCCTTCAATGATACTATCACCCCTAGATTAGGAACAATAGTCCTTCACATCCAAGTAGGCATGCATATTATACCTAAATTATTTTAATTAATAGAAGTGGAATTTCAATACATCCTATTAGGTCATCCCTATACATTTTATATGAATTGCATACCTTAAAACTTGGAAATATGTATCAAATTTGAACATGAAGGTAAAATCCATAATGTCCTAGCTGATCCCCATCCATTCAAAACTTGCAATCTCACCTTTTGACCAAATGATGTCTTAATTATGTTGTAAAGTACTTCCCTATCATCATCCAAAGAGGTGTCAACTAGTATGACAATCATTGAATTAAGGATTGGTAAGGAGTCTATTTATCCCATATTTCCATAGCTATCAATTATAGAGTATCAGTTATTGACACTCAATACTCTCCCCACTCCCCAAGAATATGGACATCTAGAAAAATAGCCTACTTATTATCCAAATTTAGGAGAAATCATTCCCTTCAATCCAAATTTCCTTTTCACCCATTTTATTTATGGGGAATCAATCAACCTTCTTTAGGCCTTTCCAACTAAATCAATGTTAAACCATTTACCTCATTTTTTTTGTTCTTTGATAAACTTCACTTTGTAAAGACATACCTACAATGGTGTGCTTGGAAGGGTTTCGACATAGGACATTATGAAAAAGGCCCACATGATGTTACATTGGTATATTTTTAGGAAATCCCATGAAAATCATGGCCTTAGTTTTAACAAAAAACCCAAAGCTACCCCAGAGGTTACTCTCCTTCCTAACCTTGAAGAGGACATACCATCCTCACCATCTAATACCCCTTATTTGACATAAAATGTCATATCTATTCCCTCAAATTTTTTTTTAGTCAATGTCATTATTATAGAACCTTTAATTTATCATCATTATGGGGAGGTAAAAACCATTCCTCTAGTTTACCCAAACATGATAGGGTAGGATTTTCCCACCATCCTTATTCTTCAGTGCTAGGACACTGAGTCTATCTCAACACATTTAGGTGCAAAGAACTCCCATCTATATAAATCCCTTATATTTAAAACTTATAGTCTATTAAATGAGGCCACCATTAACATTAACATTAACATAAAATCTCATGAGACTTCATGAATAGTTAAGGTCAACAAATATTTATATCCCCACGAGCACTAAGATTTCACTACATTTCTAATAGATCACAATGAAGCATTCACTTGGTCTTATAGTGATATACCTAGTATCGATCCTACTATGATTATTGATAGAGAGGATCTTAGGATTTATTATCTCCATTCAAGGGATATAAGTTGAACTTGCTAAAATCAAATCTATTTTAGAAATGCCACCTCATCTAATCTTAATTAGCACCATAATTTTCAAGGTAAATTTTAGTCTATCCATAATTTTATCTCATAGTTATCTAATTGATGTCAACCATTACATCAACTCCTGAGGAAATATATCTATTTTAATTGGGACTCTAATTATTAGGAGGCTTTCAAAGATCTTAAAATATACCTTCTTTCACCACCAATTCTCACTCTTACAGAAGAGGGGCAACACTTTTCTTATATATCTTTGCTAATGATAATGCCCTTGGGACCATGCTTTCCTATCATTATGAACAACACAAAGAGAAATAAATTTACTATATTAGTCACACATGTTGAATATGAAAAGTGTTATTCTCATATAGAGAAGTTATGCCTAGCTCTAGTCTTTGTAGCTTATAAGCTTTGACATTATTTACTTAATAAAAAAACCTATGTGGTCATGAATACCAATCCCTTAAAATTTATGCATTCAAAGACTTATCAAAATCAACAAATGGCCAAATGCTTCATGATTTTGGTGGAATTTGATCTCAAATTTATCCATAAAAAATCAATTAAAGGTCAAATCATTACTGATTAGCTTGTTTAGGTACCTCTTTCTGATAATCAACTAGTTAATTATGATTTACTAGATGAATCCATAGCTTCCATGTCTCAAATAAATCTACAATATCAAATTACACTATTATTTGATGGATCCAAATGAAAACATGGTGTGAGAGCTAAAATTATCCTAATCCCTCATAAAGGGACACATAAAACTCTATCTTTTAATATTTATTTGGACTGCACTAATAACATGGCACAATATGAGGCTTTGATTATAGGTCTTCAAACTAATTTAGCCTTGGGTATTAAAACACTTAATATCTATGGTGATTCATAGCTTGTGGTTAATCAGATTAAGAACATATATCAATGTAAGAATTATACCCTTCATAAGTATAATACCTTGGCTGATTAGTTACTATCTAATTTTGAGTATTATACTATCCAAGCCACTCCTCGATCAGCTAACAGGTTTGTAGATACTATGGATTCCTTGGCCTCCTTTATCCTATCTTCATCTTAGGAATATAAGTTATTTTTCCTCATACATAATATTAATCAACCTTGATTTACCAAGATCGATCTTCCTTCCATCTATAGCGTGGAGGAAGATCCATCATATCTCTAGTATGGACATATATTTAATTACCTATCAAGGGGGATTATTTCTCCAGATCTATCTAGAAATGGCAAGCAATCTTTCCAACATCTTGTTATGCATTTTGTCATGCTAGGAGGTGTTATTTATAAGTGTGGTTTTGATGGTATCCTTCTTCATTATCTCTAAAATCATGAGGTTACCCTTGCTATCAAATAATCTCATAATGGATCATGTGGTGGACATTTTAGTGGTCATACCATCTCTAAGAGAGTCTTATGTTTGGGATATTATTAGCCCACCTTAATCAAGATTATTGAAAATACATTAATAAATGTGTAAAGTTTTAGTAATATACCAACCTATCCCACATCCTTAGTCAATAATTATAGGTAACGGAGAATTTTAGCCTTTTTCCTAGTGGGGGCTCGATCTTATAGGCTAGATTAATCTTAAATGTTCCCATCATCATGAATTTATCATATTACCACTGAGTATTTTACTAAGTGGGTGGAGGCCATCCCCTTTATCCCAACCAAAGAAGATAAAATCATTAAATTCATTAATCAACATATTATTTGTCACTTGGTGTTCCTCATAAGATAATCATGGATAATGTAAAATATTTTAAGAACAAAAAGGTTCAATAGCTCTATGATTATTTTAGCATTAATCTAAGCTTCTCCTCACCTTACTATCCTTAAGCTAATAGATAGGTTGAGGTATCTATTAAAACTCTTGTCAAAATCCTAACTAATGTTTTTAATGAAGAAAGAAATAACTAGCATATTCATGTTCCCTTTGCCTTATGGGCTTATCTAACTAGTATTCAAACCCCTAAAGGTGCTTCTCCTTTCTCCCTAGTCTATCGTACTAAAGCTGTGCTTCCTCTAGAGGTTCAAATTCCTTCCCTTTGTATCACCCTTAAATATATCATTTTTGAGGATGAATTCCATCAATAATGATTATCCCAGCTTGAAATCTTGGATGAGCATTGATCAACTACCCTTGACCATCTCCATGTATATCAAAAATGAATAAAATGTGCCTAGAATAAACATTTAAAAAAATGCAAGTTTAATATTGGTGACCTTGCCTTAAAGGAAAATCAACATGTCACTAATATGGAAAAAAATAGAAAGGGAAAATTTGCTCCAAATTGGATCAAACCATACATTATCACCCATAAGTATAGATCTAGGGCATATCACTTGTCCTCTCTTGATGGAAAATCAAAATTAGAACCTCTTAATGCATTGCATCTACATCTTTTCTACTATTAATAAATCTTAATCACCTTGGTCTACCTAATTTAGTCTCTTGGTTTTATTTGAAAAAAATCATATCCCTACTATTCTTATACCAAATAATGATATATAGAGACATGGTTATTTGGTAGCATTGCCAATTTTTAGCCTTGATTATGAATACACCAGATCTATTCATAACATTCTCTAGTTGGATAAGCTTCACCTATAATATGAACAAGCTCCAAATCATTATTCCATAAAAACCCTCCTTATCACTAATTCTTTTTAAGAATAAGAGTATTATCTTGTGCAACAAAAGTCTAGAAAATCATCCTAGGATACATAAGGCCAATCCATAAAGAAATAATAACATTGGGATCAAAAAACAAAAGAAAAACATCTATAAAATTATAAAAAATAAACACACTACTCCCTTAAAGGAAAGTTATGAAATATATAAAATCTATAAATCTCTCTCTCTCTCTCTACACACACACACACACACACACACACACACACACACACACACACACACACACACACACACAAACACACACACACATCAAAAAGCACAAAATTCTCCCTTGAAGGATAGCTATTTCAAAAATCATATCTCAAAATATAGACCACTCCCTCAAAAGATGGCTATCATGCATAAAACATCCCAAGAAAGCTTCCTGCATTTATCAACTTTCTTTAATTTAGTAGACTTCTAGCATTGATAAGTCTACATGGATTGGAACAAGAAGATTCTGGGTTAGACCTTAGTTTTAGATATATAAGAGGAAAACATCTTATTCTTAGGAGTCTACTTTCCATCACATCCTAAATCAAATTCTTATAGTTTTACATCTCAAATCAATAAGATCCTAAACTTAGTAGACCTAAAGTTGCTCAGATAGTTATTAATATTTGGTTAAGGATGCACATGAATTCCTTTAAATGGGTTTTCTTGGGTCATGGTACAAGCTAATAACGGTCCAGAAATTGCTTATGTAAATTAAATTTATGCTAATTAATTACAAATTTGTGCCCATATCCTAATCTAGTAAATCAATAATCTATAGACTATAACCTATAAATTATATTGATAATAATAATGATCCATGCACATTTTTCATAATCCATAAAATCAATAATCAATAATCTAATTCAAATACATGAAAAACATAATCTATAAGAATTTTAATATTTTTTAAAGTTTTAAAATCCATAATCCATAATTGCATTGCATAAAATCTATAATCCATAATAAATAATAAAATATATAACCACAATCCATAAACATTTTTACATAAAACTCCATAATACATAATCTAATCAAGATCATAATTATTAATTCCATAATAACATAATCATCCATAATAATCATGATCATTTTAAAACCACATAATAATCACATAATCTAAATCACATCCATAATAACATAATCATGATTTGTAAACATTTAAATCCATCACATTCATAATATAAACCCATAAACATATCACGTAAAATCCATAATCCATAATCACATAGCATAAAATATATAATCTAATCAAACTCATAATGATGTCATCAATAATCCATAATCACATTTCATAAAATCCATAATCCAAATTACATCCTTACCATCCATTTTAAATATAACTCCATTACATATAGAAAATCCTAATCTATCACAACATTTAATTAAATATATAATCCATGATCCAAATTACATCCATAATACCCATAATCCATAAACATTTTAAATATAAATCCATAACATGTAATAACCATAATAAATCACATAATCTAATAAGCTAGAATCTATAATCTAACTGCAAGCATCCATGATAATCATAATCCATAAACATCCATGATACTTAAATTAAAAATCCATATGCACATAAAAAATAATTACTCATGAATCATATATTTAAAATAATAAAAGTGTACATCATGAATATACATATACATGACTGTGGCTCCCTAGCCAGTATAATAAATACATACATCAATAAATGATCTACTATATAAAATTTAGCCTACTTAGGTAGATACTCTATAGGGATACACCACCATCTCCACTCCAATACCCTCCCAAATCTCCTCCTCTATCTCTATCTCTCCTCTAGGATACACTCCCCATGCTCACTAAACTTGTATGTGTGCACCTAGAGGACCTGTTTTATGTGGCTAGATGGGAAGCATTGCACATAAACTTTGGATGAAGATTAAGTATGATATTCTCATAATATCTCATCTCTGCTACTTGATCCATGTATATATAAATTCTCACTTTGCCTACCTATCCTATGTTATGCCTTGCTACCCCTCCAACTATTTACACTGATTGATCTCCCTCCCCTTCCTAGACTATCTTTCTCTACTTAGTATCGATCTAGAGCTCCATTGCTAGGTCATGACTCAGCTAAAATGAGTCAAAATCTACATATAAGGTATCCAATATAATTTGAAGCATGTCATGCTCAATCTATACTATGGAGAGAGCCTTCTATGTTGGAACCACCTATCCTTGTAAGGTGATACATTGGGCCCTCAATTTATCCTTCTCTATGGTAAGATCTATAATGCCAAGATCTTCATCCTCTATCTCCTCCTCTCCCCCATCCTTTCCCCCCTCCTCCTCCTCCTCTCGCATTTCCTCCTTTCCTCCTCTATCCTAATCAAAATCTTACCCTTCTTCCTATCATGGATGCACCACCTTATCCTACCTCATGGCCCACTATCTTTCCCATCATGCAACAGATGCTAGAATTATCATTACATCCTCCACATCATCCCCTACTGTCTCCTCCTCCTCCTCCTCCTCCTCCTCTATCAAGAAATTTGTAGTGTCTAGCCTTAGGAGATCTCACTCTATATCATACCACCTATATACATGTGGGGCCCATGAAATTTCTTGTACCAACCTAAAATACCATTGTACTCACCCAAAATAGAGGTACTTATTAGCATCCTAGGTTGTACCCTAGCTGAGATAAGGATTATTCAGGTCCTCTTGCTCAAACCTAGTCTAATATGGGAATGACCATAGGTTGTGGGTCACCTAATCTTGGGTTAAACCTCTAGATAAGGATGGATTACTTTTGGGTCTATCACCTATGGTAAATATAAACTAGTGTCTTGCTAGAAAAAGGGGAGAGAGATTAACAATATTCTATGAAAGCATATAAAAAAGGAGGTGATGCACCAAACATTTTAATCCTTATATTACATAAGACACACTATAAGATGCATTCAAGATTTATAAACATCACTTCATTCAATCTTTGATCAACTTCCACATAAGTATTTCATAGAAAGGCATGAACTAGCTACTAACCTAGGATGATAGGGTAGTTGTCCACTTTTAAACTGACTAGTAGACTATATATGCACTTAGAATGACCTATGGGAACTACCAAAAAACTAAATGAACGTGAGAAAACTTAGACAAAGGCAAGGAAAACATACATTAACTTAACCACATCAATGAACTCATGAAACACACTTCAACTCAGCTTGTAAAATGGATTAATTCAGTCTTTTATCATATCAAATAGGTGCTATGGTATAAATCTTGGTAGGTTTAGTCATGCTAAAGAGAGGGATAATTTTGAAGGATTAGAAGCCTATATTTATAGTAGAATGGGATGAGAGAGATGGGGATCATGCATATAAGGATGGAGACGGGAGCATAATGACCTAGATTTCCCATCATTCTAATGTTGATGCCATTATAAAACATCATAGTGTCTAAGACTACTTCTAGAAAGTGGCCAAAATAATTGTATCAATCCATTTCAATATATTTTTGGCCTATATTGATGCTCTTTATAGTTATAATGGTGGGATAAAGTCATTTTAAAGATAAAATTTGGTGTCAAATTAGTTATAATAGTTGGATCAATCTATTATGATCTTTTCCCAAAGTCGATTGCTCCCTTTTGGTTCATTTTGGCATGTTAAAAGGGTCATAATCAACTTCATGACTAGCTTGCTAATGAATTATCTAGACTATTAGTTTTGGTGATGAATCCTTTGAAATTGACATGTCTACCTCCATGGCATCTCTTTGCAATATTTTCTTTGGTTTGACCTTGATCGTATTTAGCTTTAAATTTTGATAGTGGCTCTTGATCTTGATTTGGGTTTCTAAGAATGTGCCAACTGATAGATCTTCATTCATTCTTAAGATCTTGCTAACTATTTGACCTTATGCACATCATTGATCTTTCTTTTTATGAATGAATGCAAGCCATAGATATTATATTAGTTTAATGTGATTAAGACACTTCTAACTCATGGATTTTCTATTTAATATTCTATAACTTGTTGACCTCTCACTCACCATAAATCTATTTTATATGATGGATTGTGCACTATTGATCTACTTAGGCCTACTAGATTTGTTAGTCATCATCCACCATTAGATATGTATTTAGGTACTCAAGATATTAACACTTTTCATTGACACATTTACATTGACCATTTGACTTGATTCTCATCATTGATCTTTGATACATGATCAAATACATGTCATTAGATATTTGGGATCCACTGACTCATCAGGTTTCCCCACTCACCATTAGATTTGATATTAGCTTCTAAGATATTAACACTTATTAGCTCCACATTCAACCTTGGAACATTTGAATTTAAATGGCTATTTTCCATATCTTTAACTTGACATCTCCATTAATGTCTCATTATACAAGTCTAACTTTGAAGCTTTATATATTGAGATAGAAAAGACATTAAGATATGAAATTTGTAGAGGATGATCTAGGCATGAGAAACTTCATATCCATATATTTCATTGGATTTATCTAACCTCCCAAGTTCATATATCAAATATGTAACCTGGTTGATTTGTTTGTCTTTGTGTGACATGTTTATGATGGTCTAACTCCTTAAGATCACCAAATTCACACTTTAATCCTACTTAAAGTGTTTCAAAATATTTAAAATGGCAAGTGATCTTTTCCTAAAGTTTGTTTGCTCCTTATATCATAGGATCACTCTTCAATTAGGACTCTGCTTAGCTTCTTATCATGTATTAGGAAAATTTTGGTATGTAGGCCAAATTTGGCCAACATATTTGGTGACTCAACTGGGCAACATGCTTGCTATGATTGAGAACTTAGACCATTTACATGACTCATGTATTCACTAATAATGGTGAATCTAATCCATGATTAAAATAAACCTTTTAAATTTTAAATATAGTGAATTTCACCTAAATGGGGAAGGAAACACATAAAATAGGGAAACTAACTAAACAAATCAAGAGAAACAAACTAATGTGCTAGGACAACACTTGGAGGAAAGCCAAAAGAAACTATGTACATAGATCTCAAACTTTAGTAGCAATGTTTCAAGTGTATCCTATTAACTAGGATAGGAAGCTTCTCACCATACATATTTGTAAGTTAGAAGGCATTCTGGGATTTACAATTGGAGATTGTGTATGGACCACTCTAAATAAATGAAAAATTTGTATGCCTTCCTAGATTAGCTCTACCCTTATCCCACTTGATGACCAAATCTCCTTATTTGAAACTTCATGAAGAAGCTCCTTTATCAAAATATCTCTTCAATTTTTATTGATGGATTTCCATGGCTAGCATGGACCAATGTCTTGTCTCTTCTAACTCTATAAGCTTAGAATATCTAATCTCCATACATTCATTTTCCAATAACTCAATTTGATGCATTAGTTATATGGAAGGAAATTCAAGAGAAATATGCATTCTTACTTCCGTACCATACACCATCTTGTAGGGAGAGTTGGCTATTTAAATTTTGTAGGTGACCCTATCAAACCATAGAGTTGACTTCAATTTCAGATGCCATGACCTTTGATTATCTTCAATAGTTATTATGATCTTCATCAAGTTCTTGTTAGTGGACTCAACAAGACCAATTCTTTGGGGATAGTATTTTAATGAAGTGTTGAGATAAATCCCATGTTAAACTACCCATTAGTTGATTCTAGACTCCACAAAGGCCATATCATTATTAAAAATAATAGTTGAAGGGACTCCAAACCTAGTAAGTAGACCTTCATAGAAATCTAGATCATTGGTCTCATTTGCTTCCTTTAATACCACTGATTCTATCCATCTAGTGAAGTAATCTATGGTAGTTAGTATCCATTTATTCCCTAATCTCAAAGGGGGGTCAATGAGATCAATAAAGTCCAATCCCCATTGGACAAATGGCTGATCCACCATAATTTATTGGAGAGGTAAGGTTGAAAATTTCACCTTTCCTACAAACATAACACATTGTCTACATTTCCTAACCCATGTATGATAATCACCAAATAAGTTTAGCCAATAATACCCACATCTCATGATCTAGTGGGCTATGGTCATTGATAAATAATTCCCTTCACCATATCCATCATGGAACTCTTCAAGCAACCTCTCCTTTTGATGTTGTTTAATGCATCTTAACAAAATGCCATTGATATCTTTCTTGAAAAAAACACCATTAACAAGAAGAAATGGAATGTATTGCAATATAAAATATTTTTTTTTGAAGGAGTTAGGTGAGAGGGATAAATATCATCTTGGAGATATCTTACCAAATCATGATACCAACTAGAAGGTGAGGTATGATTAGCTGTAACTTCTTCATCAATTGACACCGTAACCAACTCATTGGATTCTTCAAAGTCTTGGGCTATATGCTCATCAAGTTCTTTACCTCTAATCAAATTTGTGACTTTGATCTCCACATCATACTCCATTACCTTTGTTATCCAACTATATATTTTGTCACATATGTCCTTGTTCAAGAGAAACTCTTTGACACTTGGATGTGAAACCATTAGGTGTATCTTATTGTTAGACAATAATTATCTAAATTTATTGATAGACATTATGACTAAAATTACATGCTTTTCAACAAAAGAGAACCTTGTTTCATATTCTTCCAAGCCTTGACTGAAAAAGGCTATTCACTGCTCTAAAGCATCATGGTACCATTGTATAAGAATACCTGAAATGGTGTCAATGTTAATATAGATGTATAAAATCAAGTACTTTAAGAAATCAAGGTTCATAATCATAGGGGAAATATCCATGGATTTTTTAATTTCCTTAAAGGTCCTTACTCCTTCCTTGGACCAGCTTAAGTTCTGATTCTTATTTAACATGGATTTAAGTGGCTTAGCTAAATTCAGAAATTTTGAGATGTATCTTCTAATAAAATTGATCTCCCCTATGAAAATTTGTAAAGCTCTTTTGTGCTTGGGTAAGGAAAGTGCAAGAATTGAAGCTATTCTTTTAGGATCTATGCTTAAATAATGTTTTGAAACTATATGTCCAAGGATCTTAGCTTCATGAACTAAGAATACACACTTTTTGGGATTCAGGGATACCCCAATTTTCCTACACCTTTCAAACACTTTCTCAAGGTGAACTATGTTCTCACTTTCATTCTTTGAAAACATTGTTATATCATCCAAATAGACCAACATAAACTTGTTAAGAAGGCCCTAAAATGCCATATCTATGGCTATCTAAAAATTTACTCCAGCATGAGATAGACCAAAGGGCATGTTTCTATATGCAAATATCCCCCACTTTATGGTGAAAACTATCTTAAATTGGTATTCTTCCTTGACCAAAATCTAGTTGTAACCACTATAGCCATCCAAAAAGGAAAACCTATATGGACCTATAGCCAATTGTAAAATTTGTTCCATAGATGGTAGTGGATATTAGTCTTTAAGGGAAGCCTTATTTAGGTCACAAAAGTTAACACACAATATAATTTCACCATTATTTTTCCATACTAGAATAAGGTTTACCACCCATGTTAAGTGCTTGATTGGAAATCTAATAGCTAACTCAATGAGCTTATTAAGTTTATCTCTCATCAAAGGCTCAAGCTTAGGATTAATAGGCCTTTATATTTGTCTTACTAGATTGGTTTCATCTTATAGCTTAATGGTGTGTTGAGATATACTTGGGTCAAATCCATTGAAATCACTATATTTCCATGGAAATACATAAGCAAAACTTGAACATAACTCAATGAAAGCTTCCTTTTTTGAATAATTGCATACCTTACCCAACTTTAAGTTCTTACCAGGTAAAAATTACATATTGGCATAGTTTTCTTCTTTTATTAACAAATATGACTTTTCTTTCCTCATCTCATCATCACCACTAAATATGTTTTCAAGTGTGACCAATCCCTTGGGAAACTTATTTGTTTTCAGTTACATAATTTGATCACCATATTGTTGTAAGTACTTTGACTAATTTTTTGAGGAAAACTTAGCCTCTTCTTAAAATAATCTAACAATATGATTATCATATTCAAATACTTACCAATTATAATTATTATTTGGGATATAAGGACTTACAATCACCTTAATGTGTGACTAGACCTTTTCATTTCTTATAGTAGCAGAGATACTAAATTGTGCCCCAATGGAAAACAACTTGTCTGCATTTTTTTTCTCATCTCTTAGTATTGCATGAATGTTAAAGGCTTATAATTATTCAAGAAAGTCCCATAACTTATGCTTATAATATTTAAGAAATGGTTTTTTGTATACATTAATACTTATCACTTGTTTTGCTATCACCAAAGACATGTAAGGTGTTGAATTTCATCTTCCTATCCCATTGTAAATCATGAACTAGTGCTTCATATTCTACAACATTATTTGGAGAACCAAATTGAAAATTAATAGATGAGAAGTAACTTTTATGTTATGGATAAATCAAAATAACTATAGCCTTATTACCATGATTATTAATTGAACCATCAAAGTATAATTTCCTAAGATCATCACTAGACTCATCATCCTTCGTCAAGGTTGGAATTGGTGCATCTTTCTCATGTAAGTAATAAATACCAAGTAATTATTATTAAATTAGCTTATAAGTATCATATTAATGTGATGTGGAGGCCCAATCATCAAGGAATAAATTTGTAATCCCATATAAAGGTGATTTAGTTTCCTCTACACTATCTTTTATAACCTCATCTGAGATGAGGCAATTGGTGTTCAAAACACTTGACATATATGGTTATAAATGGAACCATGCAATAGGTTTATAATGTATGGCTACCTTTGAACCATACCTAGTCATAAACATAAAATATTTCCAATTATTTGATAAGTATCCTCCAATATTTGAGGTAAAGTCCCTTAACAGTCACATGGCAAAATAGGGAGGCAAGTCCACCACAACTACATCCTACTAAATGGTGACATTGGGACAAGCATGTAGTGTCAAATTTCAACCCATAATGATGCATACTATATTTTTTGGTTAACCATCCAATTACAATACCCATTTAACATTTGGTTCATAGACACGACCAAGCTTGTCTATAATTTGCTTAGGCATGACAGTGCTACTGGCACCACTATCCACCACATAGTTATAAACTAAATAGTCACCAAATATAAAAGAGAGGTATAAGGGATGATTTTTAATTTAATTTTCCTTATATTTGTCCTATTTTTACATTTTTTGTACCTATTATAATTTATGATTCATTAGCTGGTTAGAATTAGTTAGGATAACTCCTTATTTCTCAACTAGTTCTGGGGACACCTTGAGAGCTAAAAGATCTTAGATGAGCATATATTTTTGTATTATAATATAAAGGAAATACCACATGATAATGATAAAATTATATTTATTCATCTAAACTAATATACTAAATGAATTTCCACTAACCTTTGGCTACACCTTTTGAACCACTAGTTCATAAACTAGAGGTATTTGAGGGACCTTCCCAGCCTCTACATTCTAATTTTTTTTGTGTTTTAAGGGTATAAATTTGATATTTGGTACTTTTAGAAACTATATTAGGATTAATTGAAGCATTAGTCACATATTCAACCTCATTAGTGGATCTTATTTTAGCTCTAGTTATAGCTAAAACTTAACCATTTAAACTACTAGTCACACCACCATGATTGAAAGTAACATAGTCATCCATTGCCAATTTACATTGATGGAATTAGGTTACCCTTGAAATTATTGATCCTCTCCTTGGGGTATCAAATTTGTCTCTTTATACTAACCTCCTTAAAGAGAAAACTCTTCTTGTGTCATTTGTGGCATAATAATGTTATGTGATACCAAGGATTGGTTCTCAACATCATTGAGGTGGGATGGCTACCAATTTGAGTCATGCATCATCCATTGCCAATTTACATTGATGGAATTAGGTTACCATTAAAATTATTGAGCCTCTCCTTGGGGTACCAAATTTGTCTCTTGATACTAACCTCCTTAAAGAGAAAACTCTTCTTGTGTCATTTGTGGCATAGTAATGTTATGTGATACCAAGGATTGGTTTTGAACATCATTGAGGTGGGATGGCTACCAATTTGAGTCATGCATCAAATTTTTTTGAGGTAGTGTGGGAAAAAAATATTTTGATGTGGAAGGTGATTTAGGATCAAGAGATGCATATGGTTTAGATGGAACTATGGCTCCTTATGCTTGGTAGGGTGGTATATTTCTCTAAATCCTTGATAAGGAGGCCTTTGATCTCTAAAGGGATAATAAGTAATCTAATTTTACTATTGATAGGGCCTACTAGTCTGATACCATTAACTCTTGAGTTGTACTATTTCATTTACAAAATATTAAAGCAAACCTTTCAGCTCACTAAGCTCATTAGCTTGACTATAAAGGGCTACAACTTGAGCTTGAGGAGGTGGAATAGGGGCTAATGATGTAAACTGAGGAACTTAAGGGGATGGAATAGATTACAACTCTAGAAATATAGGCATTAGAGGCCTTGAAGTAAGTTTACTAGCTTGTATCAAACTATTTTCTACTCTTATTACAACCTCATAAACATCTAACAAGGTATTACCACCCATAGACTATATCATCACACTAATATCAAAATTAAAGGCTCTTAAATAATATAAGAAGGCATATTCTAGGGATTGTATAATCAGTCCATGAATCATAGTCCATGTCTTTTGGAATCTAAGGCTAAAATCATACATGAAATCATGAGGAGCTCTTTTTATGTTAGTCAACTATTACACTAAAGATGGGTGATAATATTTGTCTTCAAATTATCTGACTAAGGCTACACCTATCTCATCCCAGGTAGCAATGGAATTTAATGGAAGATTTTTATACCACTACAATGCTTCTCATTTGAAGGAAACATCAAACAGTCTGATAACCACATTATCTTGAAAAACATTATGAATAGAACAAATGTTAGAAACATCCTAGATGTTCTTAATAACACTTAATTGACCTTCTCCTAAGAATAATGGGACACTCTTAAGGGAAAACACATGGATGTCATAAAAATGGGCCAAATTTAGTGGACTAACTCTATTGAATGAGATGAACACTTGATTCTTGATGGCTATTTAGGTAGTGGGTATTACACTAATTAAAATAATAAGATGACCAAGAGATGAATATTGATTTTGGTGATAAGGTCTTGTCATATTAAATATTTCTCTCTTATATGAAATATAAGGTAACTCAATGAATTCAAGAGAATACCTTTACTATCTGACCTTGTAGTAACCTTTGGCATGAGAATGCTATCTAGATGATGCTATGAACTCTAAAAATTTAAAGATATTTAGTTATTAATTATGATGGATCTCATTTTCTATTGAATATTCTTCTCCTTAGTTCCAAATTTTAGTTCTTCAAGGAAAATGGTCCCACAAGGTGTGTTAGAACTATTGACACCTTAGGTTTCACCCTTGTTGAGAAAGGGATTATTCAGATCCTCCTACTCAAACCTAGTCCAACATGGGAATGAACCTAGGATGTGGGTTGCCTAATCTTAGGTTAGACCTCTAGAGAAGGCAAACTTATTTTTAGGTATATCACCTATGTTAAATCTAAACTAGCTTCTTTCTAAGAAAAGGAGAGAGAGATTAACAATAATCTATGAAAGCATATAAAAAAGGAGGTGATGCACCAAATATTTTGATCCTTATACTTGTAAAATAAATACTATAGGATGTATTTAAGACTACTAAACATCAATTTATTCACTCTTTGATCAGATTCCGCACAAGTATTTCATATAAAGGCATGGAATAGCTATTGAACTGGCATGGGAGGGTAGTTGTCTACTTCTAAACTAACCAACAAACTATATATGCACTTAGAATGACCTATGAGAACTACCAAAACACTATATGAAGGTGAGAAAACTTAGATAGAGGTAAGGAAAAGATATATTCACTTAACCACTTCAATGAAATCATGAAACACACTTTAACTTAGCTTTTAAAATGGATAAATTTATTCTTTTATTGCATCAAATAGGTGTTACATTACAAATCTTGGTAGAGTCTAGTTATGCCAAAGAGAGGGATCCTTTTTAAGGCTCAGAATCCTATATTTATAGAAAAATGAGATGAGAGATATGTGGATCATGTATATAATGATGGATAAGGGAGCATAATGACTAAATTTCCCATCATTCTATCATTGCTACCATTAGAAAAGATCATAGTATCTACGACCACTTTTGGAAAGTGGACAAAACAACTATATTAGTCCTTTTCAATTTGTTTTTGGCTTGAATTGATGATATTTACAATTACAATGGTAGGATCAAGCCATTTTAAATCCAAATTTTAGCATTGAATTAGTTACAACAACTAGACCAATCTATTATGATCTTGTCTTAATGTTTATTGCTCCCTACTTGTTCATTTTGGCATGTAAAAAGGGTCACAATTAGCTTCAAGACCACCTTGCTAATGGCCTATCCATGTTACTAGTTTTAGTGATGAATGATTTGAAACTAATGTGTCTACCTCTATGGTATATATTTGAAATATTTTCTCCAGTTTGACCTCAACCATGTTTGTCTTAGACTTTTGATATCAGACCTTGATCTTGATCTAGTTTCAAATAATGTGTCACTTGGTAGCTCTTCATTCATTCTCAAGATCCTAATAACTATTTGACATTATGCACAACATTGATGTTTATCTATATGAAGGAACACAAGCCATAGATATTCTACTAGTTTAACATGCTTAAGACACTTGTTGCCCATGTATTTGTTCTTCAAGATTTGATGACTTGTTGAAATATCTCTCACCATCAATCTATTTTGTATGATAGTTCATGCATCATTGATCTACTTGGGCCCATTGGAATTATTAGTCACCACATATTATTAGATCTCTATTTAGGTACTCAAAATCTTGACACTTGTCATGAACACATTTATACTAACCTTTTGACTTGATGCTCACTGTTGATCTTTGATTCATGATCAAATGCACACCATTGGATATTTAGGACCCACTAACTCATCAAGTTTCCCACTCACTATAAGATTTGATCTTAGCTTCTAAGATATTGACACTTTTCATTTCCATGTTCAACCTTGGAACATCTAAATTTAAATGGATATTTAACATTGCTTTAACTGAACGTTCCTATGAATGTCTCATTCTACAAGTGTAACTTTGAAGATTTATATATTGAGATAAAAAATACATCAAGATATGAAATTTATAGAGGCTGATCTAGGCATGAAAAAATTCATATCCATGCATTCCTTTGGCTCTAGTCAAATTCCCAATTACATATATCAAATGTGCAACTAGACTGATTTGTTTATCTCTACGTGACATGTTTGTGATGGTCTGGCTCTTTAAGATCACCAAATTCACACCTTAAGCATGATTAAAATGTTTCACAAGCTTCTAAATGGCACATGATACTCAAAGTTTTTATACTCCTTAGATCATAGGATCACTCTTTAATCATGACCCTACTCAACTTTTTATCCTATATTAGGAAAATTTTGGTATGTAGGCCAAATTTGTCTAATAGTAATCTATGTACTCTATCCTCCTCTCCATCACCAACATCTCCATAAATATGACTATCATATCTACATATACCTTAGGCCATGCAAGAAATCTAAGATAAGGTTTCAAAATTATGTCTTCCTCTCTCAACTCCTCTAGACCACTCAATAGTAATCAAGGTCCTAAATAATACCATCTATAAAATCTCATGCTAGATCAGCCTTAAATTATAGTAAGGCCATACTATAATTAGTCTCATACCACTATATCCATGGGGTACCAATGAGACACACCATCTTGATGTGCTCATATGCCTAGAACTATAAATTAATAATAACATCTAAACCATATTGCCTCTAGGTCCTTCAACCCCACAACACCCTGTAAACTTGTGCTAACAAAGTATATGCCCATGAAAAAATGATCCTATGCTCTAGAATATCTGTGATCACCCCTATCAAAATCCATGGAAATATACCTCCCCCTAAGTTTGGAAGTGCATAATAGATCACCACTAACATCATGGTTAATACACCTCTATTTGTTACATCAACCTCATATAAAGGCTAAAAAATAAATCCACTAGAAACAAATATGATATCTACAACATATCCACTGGATAGGTATGTCAACACTACTCCTTATCCCTAATCATATATAGGTACTATAGGCACTCCTTGCATAAGAAGTCTAAAAATATGGTAGATGTCCTCCTTTATAATGGTAATTTCTCTGATAAGAAGCCAAAACATCCCAAGAGTAAAATCCTAATGCTCAAACAAGGTAACCAACAAACTTGTATCTTGATGAATGTGTTTGTAGTGATTCAATCCTCTTAGGCCTATGGCCTCTAGGTGGGCCCAGTTATCATCATTGATCTGGTTGAACAATCATTATAGTAGAGGTAGTACCTGATCCCTCATCTATAATAGAGTTCATACCTATCACCATAATCTCCTATAAGCCTAAATTATCCTAAAAAATATAAATTATCCTAACCCTATACTCTAATCTAAGCCTTTCACATTTTTTGTGTGAATTGATGCTGATCACTTATGGATTAGTGTTGTTTTATCTAGATCAGTGTCATTTTGGTGAAATGACATCAATTACCAATGAATCATCATCAATTCATTGGGAATTGGTGTCAATTCCATAGCACCCTCCTACCCTAGTCTTATCACTATCCTAACTCTAAAAATCCAAAAAAATTATTTTTTTTAAAAAATACAAAAAAAGGACCTACCTCATCTTGTGATCATCATCATTACCTCAATCCATTACTAATAACTTCCATATCATCTTAGGTCATACTCATTGTTTTATCTCTCAAGAATCTTCTCATTTCACAAATATAAAATGATCCTTTTGCCATGTCACATTTGATTATATACCTAGATTTAGATTGACATTGATCTCTTTTGAATCGACACCAATTTGATGGATCGACATTGATTTATTTTAGATTGATGCTGATTTGCCTTTTTTTGCACTACTTGTAATTTACATACATCTAATCTTACTCCTTATATTTATCCTAGTACCTTGCCACATTTGCCCTATTATTTATCCTATACCATTTTAGGTTTATGGATTTCAATCCCCTATTAGTCCCATAACTTGTGTAAGGCATGTAATATTTTGGGTATCTCCCCTCAGTGGGTGCCAAGAGTGCATTTTATCTTGAGAAAAACTATATATAGGTAGTGAAAACATCATATAACACACAAAATACTTTGATAAACCAAGTCCTATCACTTGTTCTCTTGTTTAACCTTCATCAATTCCACCTATTCATAGTTATGGAATTTTATTACAAGATTTGCCTTAGGGCATCTCTTCTTGTATTACCTTACATCCTATCAATGTTAAAAATATACTCCATTTTTCAAACTTATCACCCTCTCCTTATCCTACATTGGCTCCCAGTTTAAGGGAGGATATTTGCTCACATAAACCTAGGGCATTAGACCTCTCATGGTTTTTGACTCATGGCACATATTCCATACCATTCCATAAAAGGGGAAAATATAGACACTATAATTTCATACCCTATATATGATTAATTAGGTATCATAGGCCCTTATTTTTATTTAATCACCTAAATACCCCTATCCTAAGGTTTAGTATATTTAGCATTGATAACTTGGTAATTTGATTTTACTATTACCTTTCTACCCTCCTAACCTCCTAAATCCATTAATAACCTAGGGAATCTACCTCTAAACCACTTTACACTTGTATAATTTTGTTACTAATAACCTCACACTCACCAAAGCCTACTTTTACCCATGGTTGGAATAAACATACAAATTTAGGTGAATTGGCACTAATTTACCCATGATTAGTGCTAATTCTTTGGATTGATGTCGATCCACAAATACCCAGCCAACCTTTAGATTAAAAATCTAGAAACTCTAAACCTCAAAGTGATGATAGATTTCTTGGTGAATTAAGGAATACTTTACCATCACTCTACTAGAATTCTATTGTCACAAGCCCAAAATACTACCTACATTCATAAGGAATATTTAATTTTATTTACAACCATGTCCAAGGTAAGTAATCATGTTCATTTATTTCATTTTATATAAATATTTTTGTTGTTATCTATTTATCAATCTTTAAAATACCATCTATATTCTTCAATTTTCATTCATTAGCCTCTATCTTCCAATCTATTCTCTATTTTTATTAAGCATAGTTATAGAGAGAGTTGATGTTGATTCATTCTAAACTGACACCAATTCTATAGAATCGACATTGATCCTAATAAGATCAATATTGATCCATGCTGTTTAATTTTCATAACCCAAGACCTTAATCTTAGATCATTATCCTTAATCCTTACTAATTTTCTATCATTTTAATATGGATTTTATATGTAGATGACTCTAGTAGTCCTAATACATAATGCAATCAATATCATTGATCTCCTTATAGTGTCTTGACCCCTATTTGCTGATCAGAGTGACATAGCTTTCAATCTAGTTCTTTGTGCTATTATTTATTCTCCCTCTTTCGAAGCCACTACTGACTAACTAAATGTCATTTAAGATGATGTAAATTGTAATATGGCTTATTAGGATGAATATTTTTCTTACATTGAGAAATTAAATGAGGATTGAATCTTAATCACTATTGTTATCATATCTTTATCTATTATAATTTCATATGTTGTTTATCCACTTGATTGTGTAAACAAGTGAGCTGACATCCACTTAAGGAAGTTCACAACTTCTTAGGACTAGTTCCTAACCAGGTAGCTCACCTAATTATCTATTAATCTATTTTTGTCCAATTTGTTTATATATGTGTAGATTATTATTCCTAGCCAAAAAGAAGTTTCCTCAGTCACTGGATTCAAAGTGGTACAAAACATCTCCTAATATCTAGGTATTCATCATAAACCTTGATTTTAATTTGAGTTTTGGTAAAGTAATTTAATTTAAAGAAAAAGGAAAACTACTATAAAAACTCTAAATAGGGCCTCAAACTTATATAGTTCTCCCTTATGTGTGAATCATGCAGTTTGTGTAAAGAAAGTATAATAGTGACCTAGTTTATAACTTAAAAAATATAGATCTGGGGATGCTTCTTTAGTACTTAAAACCTATATATGTACTATTATTATGAATGATATGGAAATAAGAGAAAATAAGGAAGATCTACTCATTTGAGTGCTTGATTGAATGCCTTTTATAAGTTATCTAGTGAGTAGGTAAGAGGTTTCTAGCTAAGAAATAAATGATTAGTGATATTGTATCTATATCAATCCCTTTGAAGAAACAAATCACATTAAAACACTTAGGCTAACCATTAGAATACATTTCATTTGTAAATTAGATAACTTTAGATCACTAGACACTTGCATCAAAGGACATCTATGTCAATGTATGTATTTATCCTAGATGTTAGTGTTTAAAGAATAAAAAAGTAAGTACAAACTCATAACTTGTAGAGGTGGAAGATAAGTAGGTTTCAAGTATTCTAGGCAAGATAGAAGGTCAAGGTCATCAACATAAGACTAGTCAGACCAAGAGATAGTCTAAGGGGCATAAGATGTAATAAATGCAAGACTTATGAAATTAGGAAAGGTCTAAAACTAATAGGAACAACCAATGTCTAAGTTTTCCAAGTGTACACGACCGAGGTACTACATAATCCATAAATAGTGTTTATAAAGGGTTAAAGATTTTAGCCTAGTTTATTCTTAGATTATCACCTTAGGTTTAGGGTATCATTTCCCTTTATTTCCAATTACCTAAAATTTGTTTTTTAGACACCACATTTAATGGATATAATTAGGATAGATGACCATGGGTGTGGTAGAATAAACATAAAAAAACATGTGCTTATAGTCCATGGGTTGCTCAAACATATCTTATTCTAAATATTTTAACCAAACCCTCTTGGGTAAGGCTTTATAGATATTAATATAGGAAATATACTTCTTAACAAAAGTTTTAGAAGGAAAACAAATCATCTCCCCAGAGAAAATTTTAATCTATGAAAGAATTATATTTGCCCACAAGTGAACATGAAAGTTAAATAACCTTAGCCAATCCTATCTTACAATTCTAATTTTATATTTACATATCTTAACATAAGCAATATTGTTTTTATTAAAAGTTTTGGGTCTAGGGTATCATTTCCCCTTATTCCCAATTTCTTGAATTCCATCTTTTAGACATAGCCTTTAGTGGATAGAATTAGGTTAGATGACCATAGGTGTGGCACAATAGACATAAAAAAAATAAAAAAAATCATGGTCCATGGGTTGCTCAAACATATCTTATTTTGAAGATTTTAACTAAACCCTCTTGGGTAAGTATTTATAGATCTTAACATAGGCAATATAATTTTTACTAAATTTTTTAGAAATAATACAAATCATATCCTTGAATAAATTTTCATTCTATGAAATAATGATATTTAACCATAAGTGAACAAATAAGGTAAATAACCTTAGCCAAACCTACCTTGCAATTCCAGTTTTAAATTTACATATATAAACATAAGCAATATGATTTTTACTAAAAGTTTTATAAGAAATACAAGTCATCTCCTCAAAAAAATTATCAATCCATGAAATAAAGGCATCAACCCACATGTGAGTAGGGGAAGGTAAATAACCTTATCCAAACCTACTTTGCAATTCCAATTTTAACTTTAGATAAGAATATCCAAAAGTTGAAGAGCAATGTTAAATAAGCATCATAAAAAATAATTATGACAAATTTAGGGAATTTGATTTTAACCATGTTGATTGTTATTATTTTAAAGTATATCCATGCATTACTATAAAAATAATCTAGTTATGTATTTTGGAATTCATGAGTGAAAGTTCTACTCAAAAAAATAAATAACATATAATTCACACCAAAAACACATATAATCAATCACATTTTAAGTTCATTAAGGTTATATATAAACATTTGCACCACATTTCCTTCACAAACAAACCCTATCATACATCCCTATAAAATTAAACATACTCAAATTAAGTAATATTTATATCCTTGGATTTTGAAGATTGAAACCCTTTCTAAACATCTCCTTACTATTTTATAACTTTCATTTACATTTTATGCATAACAATGCCATTAGCGAGTATTGTAATCATCATTATGTATAAAATAATGGATTTATTTAAAAAAATTCAAACACTCCACAAGGAATTATATGGGTAATTATTCTCATAGGTCCACCATGTTATTCATTTAAACTCATGAGACTGATGAAAAATCACTCTCTATTTTATTAAACTACTCTTGGATATCCATGCATATGTTGAGACACCATCTTGTTTCAAGGGGATCTAGTGGAATTTCATGCCTATTAAGCCAAATAAAGGGTAAAGATGCCCATAATAGATTCTTATGTTTGTATTTAAGGATCAGTGTGATTTAAATAATGTAAATTAAAATTATGTAAAATATAATAATAATATCCCAAACCAAATTTAAGAAGTAATGATAGATACTATACTTATAATATTGAAAATTGACAAAGAACTAAGTGAGATATGTACTTAGCTTATTTATTTATTTATTTATTTTAATAAAAATTATCATTGATCCTAAAAATATTTTGTAAATGCTTCATCACTACTCATATTAGTAAATTTTAGCACAAAACCTCCCTAGATGTTATCGGTGAAATTATTAATCCTACAATGACTAATAATTTCTCTATTCTATTGACAATGTCCCTATAGACTATGTAGGTTTGTAAATCCTCAAACCCTTGCACATGAAATTGTTTTTGTTTGTGTAATTAACTTCAGTCATGCATATTTATCCTTTGATCCAACTAAATGACAGGGATGCCCATGTTAGATTCTTATGTGTCTTTGAGGAGAGGTCATGTTTTATTTAATTTTTTATTAATATGATTTAAATAATGTAAGCTAAATGTATATTTAAATTGCATAGATTATATAAATAATACCTTAATATAAATTTCATAATTGATGAAAGATATTTCACTTAGAAGATTATAATTTTATAAAAAACTAAGTAGGAGATGTACATAGCTTATTTTTATATTTTATTTCACATAACACTCATCATTGATCTTGAAAATATTCTATAAATTCTTCATCACTTCTCATATCAACAAATTGTAGTTAAAACCCTCCCTAGATGTTATTGATGAAATGTGACTCCTAAAACAATATATATTATCCTATATTCACAAATAATGTCCCTGTAGACTATGTAGGCCTGTAACTCCTCATACCCTTGCACCTACACTTGTAGTTTCTTCTTGTGTGTGTGATCACCTTTAGTCCTATGTGTTGATCTTTATTTTCCTTCTCCTTTCAGGAAAAACCTAATTTTTATTTCAACCACAAGATGATCCTTGAAAAAGGGGTTATTATTTTTGTTTGGACAACTCCAACCACTCTTTACAAAGTTATTATGAATCATATATGTTCAAATAATTTTAATAAGGATTAAACTATACATATTTATCCCACTTAACTATGTGTATGCAACATCATGATAACTATAGAATGCAATATGTAGATAGTAAACTTTGGTATTTGATACTTGGAAATTTCAATATTGAAATGAAATTATCTTATGTGACTTTTATATCTCCAAACTGTTCTTCTATTCTCCCACACATACATTCTAGTTATGAACCCAATCTACTCTACATTGGTATTAGTCACCTACATGAACATTATAATTTATGATAAATCAGATAAATATACTAAGACATTTATGAAACACCAAAATTTCATACTTGTCTCTTAGATAGTAACATCACACTCTGGTAGTAACATCAACATTATTATTTTGAGGTTGACATTACCACCCTTCACTTTAAAACAACTATTTTTAAAAAATAAATCCTTAATATAGGTTGGTCCATTCACTTATCATGTTTATTGAAAATTAAATTACCCAAATGGAATCATATATAAAAATAAAACCTAAACTTCACATACACTACTTCACACAAAGTGTATCTACCTTATTCTTCCCAAATTATAAATCAAGAACTAGGATCAATCATTAACCAAGTTTGAAACACATAAAACCAAGTCAAGAGTGAATGCTATCAAGATCAAAGATATATTTATAAGTGCATTACATATAAACCACATCTAAATCACCCTTATTTTTTTATTATCAATTATTTCCTCAAACCATGACTTAGAATACAACCACCTTAAAATTTTTGTAGTTCCTCACAAGGTAGAGTTTTTAAACCAACATAGAGTTCATGTTCCAATCCAAAACTTGTCACCAGGTTATGGGTTCACCTCTATTGTCTCCTTCTTGGTAGGAACAATCTAACCCTTAACAAATTTCTATAGCCATCTAGGTAGTTGATTATTAGGGAATATTCAAGACATGAACTCACTGGACATAGTACTTAAGTTATAATTGAGTACTTAAATTATAGGGTACCTTTATTATTTATAGAATAAATAAATACTTTAGAAGCTATGATTCACATATTTTCTTTATTAATGTTTGTAAAACTCATTCCTATTATAGTCATTAACCTATTTAATTAATCATAAAATACCTTCTATGGATTAATTAATATATTTGCTATTTAAAGAGGTCTTATAAACCCTAGTTGGATTTATATAACTATTTTACTTTGAAAAATACATGATTAATCTTTAATTTAATAAGGAAACTTTATGGGTGGTTAAAATTATTCTTATCAAGTTATTATTCACATATATTATAGAAACAATATCAAGAGACCATTTTTTTAATGCTTTTAAAGTTTACCATTTATATTTCAAAGTTTTTAAATTAAAATCAGAGTCTCACAATGATTTTTATTAAAAATATGTTATACATTTTTATCACATAATTTACCTTATTACTTGATTAAAAAAATCCCTTTAAATAAAATACCTTATCATTAAGCCTTGATAATCTGAGTATGATAGATATTTCAAATTATAGAATACTATCCCACTAGCCTACATATCTGTTAGTAACAAGGCATCATTACCAAATTCCTATATAATAACAAACTTATGTCATACTAAGGTCAATAATTAGGCTTTATACATATTATCAAAGGTATATAAATAAATAGTGGTCATAATGCTACTGAACTATCAAAGCATTTAACAAGGTCATATTTTATTCTTTGCTTAACCCAACCTTTATTTGATCACCCTTGATTCCCATGTTGATCTTATGATATAATTATCAACTTGCTATTTTGGGAGATAAGATACATGTGTTAGCATCATAGGGTAATATATATTTTATAGATAACATTATAGCCTAACTAACCTCAAGAAACAAACTTAGAACATAAGTCAAACTCTTGTTCCCTACTATATACAAGGTCTAGAATAATGCCCTAAGTTCATCAGATATATATATTTTATAGTTATATTCAATCCAAGGTTCTTATATTATATCATTACTTAATATAAAAAGGTTTACCTTAACCCTAACATGCCCTATTATGGGTTTACTTTGAAATAATATACTTATTATAGGAAGTATGATATTATTTAATCAAGCATGCCAAAAAAATTTAGAGTTCATATGGGGCATATTACATCAAACCATTATCAATATTTGATATTTATCCCAATAATAATCTTTAATACATATTCTTAATTTTTTACACTCAAATCCCTCATGTTTATAATATCCATGTTATTTTATTAACTAACATATGCCTTGACCTTTAGATAGAATTTATCAGTAATTGGTAAAGTCCATGACTAGGTGAACCATATCATCCAAACTCTCATCAATAATACTATAAACCTAGACAAGGTAGAAAATCTACTCATAATTAAACAAATCAAATAGTTAATGAAGAAATTTAATGTGATAAACTTAACTTTTTGTATTAAATTTAATAATCACCTATCATACACAAGGTATTATTATATTAGCACTAATCAAGCATACAAAATTTAATAATATTTGTTCAACTATATATATATATATATATATATATATATATATATATATATATATATATATATATATATATATATATATATATATATATATATATATATATAATCCATCAGGGTAGATTAATAGGTAATTACCATAAATATTCATGGGTAATATATACTTATAGTTGAGTATAACCATTCTAGAAAGAAAATGGAAGAATGAAACCTTCCCATGCATTGAATATTAAAATATTTGAATCTATTCACGTTATTTGACAAATTCTACATCCCTTATTGATAAAATAGTAATTTGATTACGTAAGCCTTTGGTGACTAGAGTAAATAGAAATATATTAATTTAACAACATTATGGATCATAGTCATATTTGGCCCACTTCTTTCTATTCATTATTAGAAAACTAGATGAGGAAGATTCTCAATCATAAGATATACTAAGGACACTAAGGTGTTCATAAAAAATTAGATTAAGTTCAAGTATTTATCCTCAAATATATATTAAATAATGTTTCATATAATATTCCACACAATATTTAGTACAAGATCAACTAAAATATATTTTTTATTAAGATAAGAAAGTTTAGGTACAGTTCAACATTCCTTACTCATCCTTGGTTATTTTTTGGTTTGGTAAGGACTAATTTTAGGTCAAGAAATAATATATAGGTCCTTTTTAATCACATAATATCGAAATATAATCCAAAATTTTACAACTTAAAATATTATAAACTTATGATGATTTATGCCTCATAATTCAAGCTTGGGTATCTATATCATTAGTTGTCGGTTCACTAGTCAATGAAATTGTAGCCTTGGTCAAGGCATCATCTATGAAATTTAATATTTTTTTTAACATAGGTCAAGGAATAATTCTAAAAGATCCAAGTTCCTTTTAATAAATTCTTAATGTAAACTAAAATATATTAACACCTAAGATTACTCTTGTTCTTAACTCTACTAGCTAATCTCAATAGACTATGCGTAAAAAAATAATAATCAACAAGAGTTGATGTAATAAACTTAAAGTGGTGTTTAATTAGTATTATTGATGTTATAAATCCCTAAGTGAGTGAAATAAATCTAAATTAACCTCCTATAAACATTAATTTATGGTAATTCTCATATTTAATGAAACAAGCCTAAAGAGGCAGCTTGGTTGATAATACATACTTACTTTTAGAACATTGTTGGGGTCTATTATACCTTTAATGGACTAATAATAGCATACTGTATATATCATTGACTTATCATGCTTAATGATAGATAAAAAATCATCATAAAATGATGGATATAAATAATAGATCTATTTTATACATTTATATATGTTTTTACATTAATAAATTTAGAAATACAAAGCTTATATATGGGATTAACCTAATTCTATGCTTATCAAGTCTCATTTTCTCACTTTTTGCTTGTATAAGGCTTATAATCCCAAATTTAAATCAATTATTACAATCAAATATAACTAGATACATAATACATTTCATTCTTATTTTCAATAGTCATATTAAGCCCAACTACATTTATCAAATACAAATATTTAAGAGCTTAATCAAAAAATTCCTTTAGAAAGCATATATTCTACAAATATGTACTTTATCAAAAACAACATAAAACATGTAGCTTGGTCACAAATTTATAAAAATTAAGAAAATAATCCATTCCTTTGCAAACTCTCATGAAAACATTAAAGATATAATAACCACAACCAAGATATTTTTCTTAACTAATATAATGAAATACTCTACCACATTCTAAAAGAGTATTTATAAATATATAATTGAAAAATATTGAATAATCAATGTAAAAACATAAAGAAAAATGTTACCATGAAGTGAAAGCAAACCACAAAGTTGAGTGAGAGATGACAAGTGGGAAAATTTTCAAATGAATAAAACCTCACAATCTGATTTAAACCTTGCAATAATGAATCTCTAAATACATATCATGTAGAAGCTAAGAGAGAGATAAAATTTCCTTAAACCAAAAGAACATATCAAGGATGAAAAACTAAGACTGATATCAATATTAAAGAACTATCAAAAGGCAAGAAGAGAGGAGGAGAAAAGATCAATAAATAGAGCTAGAAGGAATAAGGAATTACATATGAAAACTTCATAATGTGCACTAAGTATTCCTAATACTATTATAAGTGGGGAGTATGTGTGTGATATGTTGAGGAAGAGGGGTTACATGAAAGTAAATCTAAATCCAATAAGTAGACTAAAGAGGTGATTGACACCTCATAAAGGCTAGGATAAAATAAATTTATAAATATAATAAATACGCACATAAATATGACTTAGGATAACCCTATAAACTTATAGGAAAGGGCCCATATAAGGTTAATTCTCAAACATACTCCCTATATGTAATGGGAAATGCATCAAATCCACAAATCACTCCTAGCTCAGAGAAGTTAGATCTTACTTACACTTCTGATTATAGATACATTACATAATTAGGAACATGACCAATATGTATCCATTATATTGAATTAGGGGATTTATTACCATAATGATATCACTAGAGAGCACTTCAAATCCTCTAATCAAATAAAACTTTGTAGTAACCCTAACTAGGTCAAATGTTTTCATATTCACTATCCTAATAACAAGTAAAGAAAATAAATCTAATTTACTACTCACCAAAGCTTGTGACACAAAGTGGGGGTTATTAAACAAAGAAAAATTAAATATACATAAGAGAATCCTAATTAAACTATGTATAAGTAGAACCCTAATACATGGAGAGGAAGATTAATATTATACAAAAGCCATTACTTATGCTACTTCTATCTATTAAAGAGAGGAGAAAACCTAAAGATACTTACCTAGAAGATGAACCCATTAAGACTTAATATCTCCTTTAGCCAAAGGTGCTCACAATAGGTTGTTGTGGTTTGTAAGGATCACTAAGAAAGGACAAAACATCCAAGACTTCTCCACAAGAGTAGATTATTTTCCAAGTAGAAACCCTAAGATAAGACTCCTCAAGTAGAATGGTGGAAGAACATATTGTAAAGAAGTGAAAATGAATAATAACTCTTGTCCACTTTTAAATAATAGATAAATGGATGTGTATATATAGATGGATCTAACCCTAAACCCTTATAATAGTTTTGACTGATAAGGTTGACTTGGTAAACCTAGTATCATTATTGGCAAAAACATCACTAGGTCATAGACTAGGTTAGCCAAGAATTGACCTAAACCCTAAACAAGTTTTTTCATTAAGAGTACAAGGTCGACTAAACCAACATAGTCATGTAAACTATAAAAATAACTTTTAGGCTAGGGAAAGGGTTAATGAAGGTGGTAAAAGACTAGAGGAATATGAAAAAGAGGATACAAATCTTAGGAGAATGTTTAAAAGAGATTGAGACAAAGCTTATAGGATACATTGAGACTCAATAGGTTCTTTCAAGATTAAAAACATCAATAATTGATATATGTAGACAAATCTTAGAGGAGACAAATCTTAGAGGATACCAAGAATGTGCAAAAGAGGAGACAAAGCTTATTACTCTTGGACTCGTAATAAGTGGCAATAAGGGATACCAATCTTATGAATCACTAATGGTTTTCCCATCCCTTTCTTGGTACACCCCTTAGGGTATACGTTTAGAGAGATTGAGACTCAATAGGTTCCTACAAGATTAAAAACATCAATAATTGATATATTTTGACAATATTATGTATATACATATGCCCCACTCTAATCTCATCATGTGTCATTTAGGTATTAAAAGGGATGATGCTTCAAGAAAAGAACATGTCAAAGCACAATATTGAAGCTAAAAAAAGTTTTAATATTTGGAAGCATAAATAACTAAAAGGGAAATAAATAAAAAGTAAATGTAATGAATACCTTGACATGCATTTATCATTGGATGGTTGTCTATTGTATTTGTAGTTTTGATTATGAAAGGTATAGAAACTACTTTTGACAAACCCAAGAATAAAATATTAAAGATAAAAAACAAAAAAAACATAAGAAAGCCAAGATAACTGGTGATATATGGATAGGACATACTTGGAAATTTGACAAGTTGGGGTGAAAAGTGATATTTTAGACCAAATGACCAAGTCAAAATTCTAGAGTAAATTAGGTAACCAAAAATCCAAGGCTACTAAATACCAAAAAACTCAAACAAGTAAACCTTAAGTAAGATAGTCAAACTCATCAAGTCAAACCAAGGATACATGTAAAAAGAATGGTAATCAAACATCAATATAAACAAATATGGGAAAAAAATGGTAAAAAAATTGATGAGTGAAAATTAATAATCCTTAATCATCAATGGATAAAGGTGCATAAAAGGGAAAGCAACACTGGTGAGTGACAAATAACAAGCCAACCTCACTCAATAATGGAAAAAGTAAATGAAAGTAGAAATAGACTCAGGTTTCCTAAAAAAAGGTGGTACAATAATGACAAATAATAAAAATAAATCAAGGCGTATCTAAAAATGTAGATCCAAGGTGTAAATAAAGTAACAAATAATTACTCAAGCATATTATTTTGTTCTTAAGATAGATAAAACTAAAACAAATAGTGTTAATATGTTTTATAAGATGTGAAGAAGAATTGTCAGGAATCTAGAACAACAAACATGCTCTGACTCCACTGTTAGGATCTAGGAAGCACCATTGATTACCATGTACAAGCAACTTAATATGTGAAATTAAACCAGAAGTAACAAGTAACTAGAATTTAGAAATAACACAGAATATGAGAGACATTACCCAATTGTATTAATACTCTTCTAGAAGGAAATACAACAAAGAAGATGCCACAGTTCTTCTTCCTTACACACCTCTAGGGCTCCCACACCTCTAGGGCATAAACAGTAAATCTCTTCAAGAGCTCACTCTCTCTCTTATAGTCCCAACACACAACTCAAATGTAGAGTTGGTGTTCACCTCCAACCAATCAGTATCCACTACTGCCTATACACTGAGTATACACACATACTCAACCGAGTACACAATGCACTCCAAGTAGATCTCCCATGAACTTACAACAACCTGTAACTCAAATGATCTTACTTTTGAAGGATCTACCTTGCCTTCCTCTTTACTCTTCAACTAAGTACACACACTACTCCAAGTAGATCTCCCCTGATATTTCTCCCTATTGTGTTGCTGACCTCCCTGATCTTGCACACTTACAAATCAATCTAGTTCTGCACACCTACAAACCTAGATCTCACACACACATACACCTATAAATCAATGATCTTACTTACCATGTAGATCTCCAAACATGGCCTTGCACACTTGCTGACCAAGATCCTACATACATGAAGAATCCTACTGATTCTCCAAACCAACACCCATACTTGGCACTGTGGCACTAGGAGGAACACACCTTGCTCTCTTCACTCTGAAGGAGCTAATTTTTGCTCTCTTACTCTCTAGCACAAATTACAATACAACCCATGAGTCTATTATATAGATCCCATGTAAACAATAATTAGACATCTAATTACAATAATTAGATCCATAGATCCAAGGCTAAAATTAGCCTTCTTCATGTAAACAACTAGTTCGTTAACAAACTGTCCATGGAACTCATAGTTTAGAATCGCACAGGTGATCGACGTTGGTCCCTATCTGTCTGGAGATGACCAACGTCAGCTGAATACTACTGATGTTGGTTGCCTTCCTATCTACCCTTGACTAATGTCAGTTGGCCTGACCGATGATGGTGACTGTGACACTCAGCAACCTCCTCCCCTATTTGCATCAGTGAAGCTTTTAGCTCCACAACCTAAAAATCTCCCACTTGGAGATAAACAACTACACTATACTTGTACTTGTACCCCATCTAATCTATTTCCTGGCTTGTATCCCTCTTCAAGCTCAACCTTAAAGACCAACCACCACAAATCTTATGGTGCAACACCTGTCATCTAAGTAACCTACCAAATCCAAAGTACTTGACCCTGCATAGCATGAATCCCTGCTGTTGGTCCTTCTCAGATACCGGAGAACCCACTAAACGACTTTCCAATTCTTCCTTCCTAGATTGACTACAAACTTTGTGACAACACCCATTGCTTGGGCAAACTCAGGGAGTACACATGTACTCAACCTCATCATGTGATTGGGGACCCTGTTCTGTGAACTATCCATCCATAGGTGTGCTGCCCTATTCTGCATCCTGCACTACCTTCACACAATCATCCTGTGACAACATCAACTTGTGATCTTCCTTGTCTCTAAGATTACTCATGCCAAAGAATTTTATTGGTCCTAAATTCTTCATGACAAACCATTAAACTAACCTTACCTTTAGCTCAAAAAAACCCTGTATGTCTGAACCTTCAGCTAGCATACCATCCACATACAGTAATAGTATAATGTCATGACCATCATCCACCTGGTAAGACAAACACAATGGTTACATTGACATTAACTAAAGCCCTACTTTGTCATCCACCTGTCAAAACCTGTACCACTATTTTACAACTTCCTCAAGACCATATGACCTGGCCTTCCATCTCATGTGTCCATTCTCTCTATTCTTTAACCAAGGAATCCATTCGTCTCTCAGTGCTTTCATACCAACTGGAAACCCTACCAAATCTCCCATTTGGTTCTGCATCCTAATCATGCCATGCTTCCACTATTTCCTAGATCTTTCTTGCTCTGCAGTGAGTAATGAGTATAAAGAAGAGGAACAATGAATTTGAGGCTTACTTACCCTTTTAGTCCTCCATATTGGCATTTGAGACTCCTTGACAACTTGTTGTCCACCCAAAATCCATTACAGTGACCGACCTCGGTCACCACACAATCTGCATCTGACCGATGTCAGTTCCCATGTGACTATCCTTTCTACCAACACAGTTTCCTGACCGACATCGGTCTTACCTGGTCACCAACATTGATTTTGTGACCAATGCCGATAGCTACCCTACCCGACACCACTAGCTCCAGTCTGCACATGACTGACATTGGTACCTATCTGTTCAATGCTGGTTCCCTCTGACTGATGTCGGTAACTGTGTTCACTTGTGAGTGATGACTTTTTACCCACGAGCTCTCTTTAGATCAAAACCCTGTCCAAGGAACATCCCACTTCTACTTTATCCAAGGAACATCCCAGAGCATCCTATGCAATAACACCTGCAACATCTACTTCTTCAGTTCCTTCATGCTGATCTTCTACCAACCAACAATTTTTCTTTACCTAGTCTTTCTTACCAGAACACCATAATTGACCATTCATGCTTTTCAATTCCTCCATTCTTAGTGTACTTTATTCTCCCATTGCTATACTTCCACTCAATCAGAAACCCCTGAGAGTGGCCTGTAATCAAACACAAAATTGTTCCCTGCAACCTTAGCTCTGATACCACTTTATCAAGAATCTAGAACAACAAACATGCTCTAACTCCACTTTTAGGATCTAAGAAGCACCATTGATTACCATGTACAAGCAACTTAATATAAAAAATTAAACCAGAAGTAACAAGTAACTAGAATTCAAAAATAACACAAAATATGAGAGACAATACCCAATTGTATTAATACTCTTCCAGAAGGAAATACAACAAAGAAGATGTCACAGTTCTTCTTCCTTACACACTTCTAGTGCTCCCACACCTCTAGGGCATAAACAATAAATCTCTTCAAGAGCTCACTCTCTCTCTTATGGTCCCAACACACAACTCAAACATAGAGTTGGTGTTTACCTCCAACTAGTCAGTATCCACTACTGCCAGTACACCGAGTATACACACATACTCAACCGAGTACACAATGCACTCCAAGTAGATCTCCTATGAACTTGCAACAACCTGCAACTCAAATGATCTTACTTTGGAAGGATCTACCTTGCCTTCCTCTTTGCTCTTCAACTGAGTACACAGCGTACTCCAAGTAGATCTCCCTTGATATTGCTCCCTGTTGTGTTGCTGACCTCCCTGATCTTGCACACCTGTAAATCAATCTGGTTCTACACACCTATAAACCTAGATTTCACACACACACACACCTATAAATCAATGATCTTACTTACCATGTAGATCTCCAAACATACATACATACATGAAGGAGCTAATTTTTGCTCTCTTACTCTCTAGCACAAATTACAATACAGCCCATGAGTCTATTATATAGATCCCATGCAAACAATAATTAGACATCCAATTAAAATAATTAGATCTATATCTCCAAGGCTAAAATTAGCCTTCTTCATGTAAACAACTGGTTTGTTAATGAATTGTCTGTGGAACTCGCAGTTTGGAACCACACAGGTGACCGACATCGGTCCCTGTTTGTATGGAGATGACCGACATCGGCTGAATACTACTGATGTCGATTGCCTTCTTGTTTACCCCTGATCGATGTTAGTTGGCCTGACCGATGCCAGTGACTGTGACACTCAGCAACCTCCTTCCCTGTTTGCATCAGTGAAGCTTTTAACTCCATAACCTAATAGATGTGAAGAAGAATGAAGTATAGAATAAGGGAAAAAAAATTTAGAATCAAATGTGTCTATTAAGGGGGAAATGAAATGGTTGGAGGGAAGAATTAAGGAAAAACCAAGGTAGAAGAACTCTTTATCAAAGTTAAGACACTCAAATTAGGTTTTATAAAATAAGAGGAATTTCGACCTTAAGGATTTTGAAGAACTTCTCTTAGCCACACATGTATTATATCAACAAATGAAGTTTGTAGATCATTCCATGAACGATATATGCATGAAAATTAAAATGTACGTACCTTCCCACAATGTGTTCCATGTTCTTTAAGACCCCTTACAGAGCTGCCAGTCACTACAAAGGTTAGTTACTTACATGATAGAGTAGGTAGAACCATAGGGTTTACTATATTCTCCTATTCCAATCTACTGGAATACCACACCCCAATAGACCTTGAATCTATTATGAAGCCAATTATGGAATTTGAGATTTGATTGAGAAAAGAGATGTGATTATAATCACATATTTTGGTATGATTTTGAGTTTTGAGATTTGTATGTTTCATTTTTTATATCATTGCCTTTTATTTCAATTTTTTTTTATTCCTTCTCCAAATACATTTGGAAAACCAAATGGGTGCTAAAGATGACTTTCATTTTAATACATGGGACTTGGTTGCTAAGAGAGAAACTTAGAGAGCATGGTGTTTAAGAGTCTTGTAAAGTTAGGTGAAATAAAAGTGCTATCTTGACTTCAACCTTGTTTTATACAATTTGGATTGAAAGGAAAAAAAATCAAGAGGAATGAAACATGAAATAATTTGAATTACTTTAAACTACAAAAATGTGATACAGGGAAAAAAGGGACAAAATGATATTAAAGTGTGATTCCTTATCATAAGAATGATGGAAATTTAGGAAAACATGTTAACATAGATTATTGTGAAAATTTCACCTATTAAAAGAAAAAAAATCTAAAGTTGAGAACAAAGATTAAAAAATCATAACTAGTGCAAAATAGATTATAGAAAAGGAATGATAAGATGGTTATTTTATGAGGAAGGCCAAGTCTTATCCATGGTCTTACACTGTAACTCATAAAAGAGAAACCCATGAGGGTGTAAAAAATCATTAGAAAGATAAATGGGATAAGAAAGAGATGGTATTTATGTGGAAGGCCAGGTCTTATCCATGGTTTTACACTACAAATCACAAAAAAGGAAACCCAAGAGGTGCCAAAAAGTGTGTAAAAAGTGATAAAATAAAGAGGACAAAAAAAGATCATGAGGAAGACCGATTCTTATGTGTGGTTTTATAATGAAATCTATAAAGAAAAGGGGAAACCAAAATACCAAAACACCAAAAGGAAGGACTATGGTTTGTGAAAAGAGAGAATTGTTGTAGAGGGTGAGACCCATGGAAGTATCCTATAAAAAGTGTTAGATAGAAAAAATATAGAAAACATGAAAATAAGAGAAATGTTAGGTAAAATACTTCTTGTAGAATTGTGCATTTATGGGATCTTTGAAAATATGGCCTTCATTGGTTTGAAGGTGATAGATACTTGGACCAAGAATATCTTTAACTAAATAGGGCCCCCACCATTTTTGGGAATAGTTACCTTCTTTATCATGAGTGTAGTCTAATTTAGGGACAAGGTAACCAACATTAAATGTATGAACTTTAACTCATTTGTTATGTTTTTTGGTAATATAGACCTGGTGATTATGTTGAAAAATAGAAAGATGGTGTTTATTAAGAAGATCAAGAGCATGAAGGTGAATTTCACATAATTATTCATCAAGTATAATACCATGAAGAGATATACAAAGAGAGGTAGTCTCAAATTCTAATGGATGGACTAATTCAGAACCATAAACTAAAGAGAATGGCATTGCCCTAGTGGCAATACACATGCTAGTACAATAGGCCCAAATATCAGGATAGAAATGAAGGTGTCAATATGCGCATGTTTCATGAATTATATTTTGGAGAATTTTATTAGGAATTTTTTAGGTGGCCTCATCTTGGCCATTACATTATGTATGATAGGGTATGGAAAATTTGTGATTGATTTTAAATTTTACATAGAGATGTTTGACATATTTATTTTTGAAATGACCACCATTATCTAAAATGATATTATGAGGGACACACAAGTGGAAAATTATTTGATTAAGGATAAATTAATAGATGGTGATACTAGTGATATTAACAAGGGGAATAACCTTGACCCATTTGGTAAAATGTTCAATGGTTATGATTATAAAGATATGCCCATATTTAGATTGAGGTAATTTGCCTATGAGATCTAATCCCCACATGGAGAATGGCTAGGGAGATTCTATAGTTTGAATCTTGATTTGATGGGATGAATTAAATCATCATAAAGATATAAATGAGTATAATTTTTAGCAAATTTGATCACATCCTTCTTGAGAGTGGGCTAAAATTATACCATCCATAAGAATTTGTTGAATGTAGCATGTCCACTATGGTGGCCACCATAAATACCCCAATGTTCTTGTTCAAGAAGAGGAAGAACCTCATCTTGCATGATATAGTGGAGTAAGGTATATTTAACATTATAATAGCATAGGATGTTATATAAAAATTGTGAATGTGAGTCTTTTCACATGAATCTAGGTTAGGAGGATAAGTTTGGTGTTATATAAATTGAATGATATCTTTATATCATGGGCTTTGTTGAATGGTAACAGCCTCAATGTGGAAGATAAGGGAATATTGTGTTTTAAAAGAAGATAGATGTTTTATTATTTGGATGAGAAAAGTGGGATTGGTAATAACTTGGTGTGGATGTAAAAGTGATGCTGAAGAAGCAAGGGAATTAATAATAGAATTTTGATCTCGAGCGATAGGCTCAATGGTGAAAGAAATGAAATATTTGGTGAGAGTCGTTGAAATTTGATGATAATAAATGAGATTATCACTTTTTCATTGGTAATCACCATTGACTTGGTAGTAAATGAGATGGGAATAACCTAAATCATGTAGGTATTTAGATATCAAAATCAATAGTAAATTTCATTCCTAAGATTAAAGCTTCTTACTCTGACATCTTATTAGTGATGTCAAATATTAAGTGAAAAGCTAAAGAGATAATTTTTCCAAGAGGACTTATAAAAATATAAGTTGAGCTAGCTCCTTGAAGTCATTTGTAACCATCAAGGTGAAGGGACCAAGTATCCTCATGTAAATCAACATTAATTTTAGGAAGTTATTCTATAACTACTTTTGGTTTAGTAGTATCAGGGAGGATAACAATTTTTTTGATATTACCTGCTTCAAGATCAATAGTGAAGCTATAGAAGTAATCTTTAAGGGATATAACTTGATTGATACCTTAAGTATATAGGATATTGTCATTGGGAAGACTATCTTGAAGGTGGTCGATAGTGGGCATGAGATCTGCAACAAGTTGATCAATGATGATTTGTCCTTTGATATCTTTTTGAGTAATAATTTGGAGATCAAATTCCATGAGAAGGACCATCCACTTGATAGTTATGTCTCTAGGAAGAAATTATTTAGAGAAGAAGTGATGAAGGGAATCATAATGAATGATAACATAAGTGGTCTAATAAAGCATATAATGTTAAAGTTTTTTAGTTACAAAATATATGACGAGGCAATCACGTTTAACTTTTGTGTATTGTTTCTCATAATCAATGAGGCCTCAGATGATAGAATAGATGGCATACTCTCTTTTAGTATTATCTTATTGGGCAATCATTTCCCTAATGGATATAGGTGTGGAATAAGTATAGAGGATTAAATGTTAATCATTTTAAAGAGGATAAAGAGTGGGTAGGTGAAGCAATGATTCTTTCATATTTTCAAATGATTTTTGACAAAGATCCTTCCATTCTAGAGTTTTACCTTTCTTAAGAATATAATTGATAAAGTGGATATGGTAAACCATTTTGGGGATAAATCATCTAATTTACCCAAGTTTATGAAGGTAAGTGGGAATGTCTAGAATGGATTGAGGGATGGGAATGTTGATGATAACATTAATATTAGTAGGGTCAACATCAATGGCATGGAGAGAGACTAAGAATCCTAATAGTTTTCTAGATATGACACTGAAGACACATTTTTAAGGATTTAATCTAACTTTGTATTTAAGAAGATGGTTGAAGATGATGTCAAGATTAGAAAGATGAGTCTGGCGACATTTATATTTAGAAATGAGGTCATCTACATAGGTTTTGACAATTTTTTGGATAAGATCATGAATGATATGAGTCATTTATTGTTGATAAGTAACTTCAACATTTTTGAGTCTAAAGGGCATTTTAACATAGAAATAGGTGCTCGATTTTATGGTGAAAGTGGTTTTATGCTGGTCTTTGGGAGCAATGTGAATTTGGTTATAGCCTAAAAATCCATCCATAAGAGATAACATTTCATAACCATCTATGGAATCAATAATAACATCTATTGAAGGTAGAGGGAAATTATCCTTGAGACAAACAAGATTGATATTACAAAAATCAATACAAATGAGAATGACCATGGTAAATTTTTTTAGAACAAGAACTATATTAGAAACCCATTTAGAATAATCCACTAGTTTGATAAATTTAACATCAAGAAGTTTGATAATTTCTTTGTGACATAAGGTGGAAAATTTGGGTGGAAATTTCCTTTGCTTTTGATATACATGTTTAGCATTAGGATAAGTGATGATATTGTGCACCATAATGTTAGGGTCAATATGAGGCATGTCCTCATAGGAACAAACAAATATCTCATTATATATATCAAAAAATAAACTAAAGTTATCATGTTTAATAGGTGAGAGTTTGTGAGAGATGGTAATAGGTCAAGGGAATGACAGAGTACCATATTAAATACAAGTTGTTTATTTAATAAGTATAACATTTACATATTAGAAGTGGTATGGTGCATTAGGTAAATAAGAAATTGGATTAGCTTTAGGATCGATGCTAGTGATGAAGTTGTTGAAATAAAGGGGTTTATGTTTGAAATTATTGCATTTGTGATATTGTTGAGGAAGTTGAGATTCTCAAGCATGAAGTAATTCAAGAATAGATTCATCATTATGTAGAGTGGGAAGAGGGCCATAATACTCAACATTTACTTTGAGATCAAGAATTTGATTGCCATGGCTATCATATTCATAATTTATCTGATAGACATTGGTGGCCTTAGAGTCTAATGTAATCATAGGAGTAGGAGTAGATTGATCAGATGAGATTGGTATACTATTAGTTTCTTTGATGGGCAAAGAATTGGGTGTAATTATGGGATATATAGATGCAATAATTTTTGGTGGTTTATAAGGTATGATTTGTTTTACCACCTAAGGAGTATCAATTATTAGAGAATTAAAAGAAGGTACATGACCTTCAATAGCTAATTTATAATCCATGAAAATGGTTTGAATATCTTGATTGAAAATATGTATTTGAGATAAAGTTTTTTGATAATGTTGAACATCCAAGTCTTGAGATTAGGCTTGGGCCATGATGTAGTTATCATTATAGGTTGGATAAATGGTACATGCTTAAGATTCAAGGGGAGTTTCAAAAGGTGAAATTCTAATGTTACTAAAATTTTGTGGAGACATGATGAGAGGGTCTTGGAATAATTTGGCCACTTCATATTTATTGCAGATGAAGGCATATTATAGGTAAGAAGGGTTTTGAACATTACATGGAGGAGGAAAATTAGTGATCTTATCAATGAGAGGAATAGTGTTGTCATGAGGTAATAAAGGAGGAATCCACTTTGATATAAAAGGAGGTAGATTAGTAGTGTTTCAAGACATTAGGTTCATCATAAATTGAATCAATGAGAGTGACTTGTAAGTCTAGATTGATGTGGTTGAGCTTAGGTAAGGGAGCACTATTGATGGTAGGAATGTCAGGGATGTGATATTGAGATTTTGGATTAGGAAGTTTAATACTCCAAGGGTTGGGATAAACTTCATGCTTATATCATTTATCATTATATAATAATTTGATGCATTGGATATTGAAAGAGGTGATAACCCTCATTTTATGAGTCCAAGGGTGACCAAGGAGTATGTTATAAGATAAGGCCAAATCAAGGACCATAAGTTTAGTTTGAATGATCTTAGGTCTAATTATTAGGGTAAGAAAAATACAATCAAATGGATTTTGATTAGTTTTATCAAACCCATGACATGTAAGGTGAGTTTGATTGAGATGATCTTTATTATACCCAAGTTGTTAGATGAGACACAAAGATGTCACATTAATACTAGACCCTTCATCAACTAAAACTTTATGAATAAGGGTAGTATTAATGAATATTTTAATGAATAATGGTGGATCATCAATGCAAAAAAAATATCTCATCATTAATCATGTTCTCTTAAAGTAATTCAATAGAAGGTTTATAATAAGAATAAATAGTTTTAATGGTATGTACATTAGTAGGTTGAGGCTCAATAAAGGGTAGTTATTCATTTATATGAGATGGATCTTAAATTTTTTATAATTTTTGCATAAGGAACTTGTGATGATAAGAGTAAGTACAAACTAAATCCATAAGTGGAATATTGAAAGGCATGGAGTTAAGTTATTCTAAAAACATCCAATGGGATTTAGAAGAACTAGTATGAGTTTTGGAAGGTAAGGTAGATTTTGAAGGAATAGAAGTTATTGGGGGTTCAGAAGAAGGAGGTGGTTCCTTAAGGGTTTCTAAAGATAAATGATTGGTGGTAGTATCTTTGAATAGTTGTTATTCTAAAGATAGTTTCTTAGGTTTTATGATAGGATCTTTGTGAGCTAGTTTGTAATGATAATTAAAATTAGTTGTGTTAACATATTGAGAATTGTTATAATATTTGTCATAGTCAACATCAATAAAAAAAATCCTTGGTAGTTGGTTGATTATTAGCTATGATTTTTTTTTTGGTTATTAGAATAAGAAGCCTTAGAAGTTTGTCATTTTTGAGATGTGGTGTTCTACTCTTGGTGACAAAGGTTGATAATGGCTTTGTGATTGAAGGAATCGTTAAGCATGTAGGAGATAAAAAATTTAGTAAGCCCTCAACAAGTTTCATGCGAGTAACCAATGTCGGCATGGAACCAACGAAATTGATAATGGTCATACCATTTAGGAGGATTATTAGGATAAGTAAAGGGTTTATAGGGTAGTAAGAATTATTTCATTTGATTTACAATAAGTGGTATGTGAGAAGATGGGGGGAGTGTCAGCTTTGGAAACTCCTAGTTTGGTTTGAGAAGTATTGCTATTAATAACATTAGTAGAATTTTGAAAAGATCATTTAAGGAATTTAGGATTAGGTTCACATTTCTTCATGAGGAAGTCTTGATGTTTAGCTTGGTCAAGAGCTTCATTAAGGGATTGAGGAGGAAAAGTATGAAGCTTATATTGAAGTAAAGAGTTAAAGTAATTATAAAGAGTTTAAATAAATTATCAGTAGTCATGTTATGTTTAGATTTATGGGCCTAATGTTTCCATCTTTTGATAAAATCATGAGCTGATTTGGTGGGAGATTACTTAGCATTGATGAAATTGATAAGATGATGTTTAAGAAGATCATTATGTTGAAACTCTTTAACTAAAGGATTGATTAAATCCTCAAGTTTCCAAATGGAATGTTGGGGAAGTTGGTTGTACTATTTCAATACATCACCAATGAAGTTTTAAACTAGAAGTTTAGTTATGGTGAAAGTATTAGTTTGGATCCACTCTTTATAAAGATTGACAAATGATTTAAGAAAGGATGCAGTAGGGTATACTTTAAGAAACCCCTCCTTTAGAAAATGTGTAAAAAATTGGTGAAATGTGTAAAACACCTGACAAAAAAATTTATTTTTTGTGGTGAAAATAATAGTTTACAAAAAAAAAATAAAAATCCATTGGCAAATCATTCATAGTCTCTCAAACAATGTGTAAAATCTGGGCGAATTGTGTTATTTTAAAACCACAAAAAAATTATACATTGGCGAACAAAAAATAATAATCATAGTAAAATTTTAATTTTTTGGGCACTGGGAATGGGGTGGGATCAGCTTGTGGCACTTTGTGAGAGATATTTTCATACTATTCTATCACGCATACATCCCTTCATGTAGCCTTCATACCTCCTATGATGTCTCCTTGAAATCTTGAAACCCTAAAATATGGCTAAGTTTGAAACCCTGAAACCCTAGAATCTGACTAACTCTGAAATATGATAGGATCCACCAAAACCTAGAATTTGCATTATAGCTCCTAGTGGTCTGAAACCCCTCTTAAACACCCTGAAAGTATATAAATAAAATATAACTTAAAGTATAAGTAGATGTCCATTATAAATGTAAACTTATACTTAAACATTTATTTTATTTGTATACTATTGACTTCAGAAAAAAAAGGGTTATTGAATGTCTCATTGCTATTTTATTCAATTCAAATTTATACATATTACAAATGAAAGTGTGTTGGTGAAATGAGCCGACTCCTCCACTTCCCATAATGTGAAACCCAATGAACATTCCACATTAAGCGCTACCTGGTCAACTGCATGAAAGGTGAATACTGCCAAGTAGAAACTCAAATGAAACATTTGCCTTGGCGATTACAAAGCTAGGCAATCACAAAACCCAAGAAAGCTTGGCGACTAGGAAACCATGGAATGGCATATAAATTGCCAAAAAACACACTGACAAAATGTAAAATTCACCAAAGTACGAATATTCGCCACTAAAATATTCCCTGGGATCCAGGGCCTTTAGTCCCATCATAGTTGATAATTGGAGATATGTTACCAATATTAGTATACAAGATAAAAGGAGATCAAGGCTCATTCTGGATATTTTAAAGAATTTTATTATTCATAATAGTTTGAGGAATAACATTTCCTAAGGCATCTCTAAGCGGTAGATGAATGAAATTTGGATTGGATTGAGGATTGAGAGCCAAAGGTTGATTAGCCATATTGATCAAATCATGTTGTCATTTCATCATTTGAGAGGTGTTAGAAGTTTGCATTATGTTCATTTATTGTATGACTTGTGAAAGAATTTGAGTCATATCAATTAGTGGGTTGGTGTTTTCATGAGAAATCCCTAAATTAGTATTAGGGGGAGGGTTATTGGAAGGTGGATTACAAATGGGATTATTGGATAGGATTTTGTTAATTGTTCCCACATTATGTTGAAAATTTTGAAGATGAAAATTGTCTTGATAGGTATAAAAATGATTGAATCTAACTAATTTATCTTTAGGTGTGATTTAAACCATGTTAAGATCCACAAAAAAAGGATGGGAAGAGGTGCTCAAAGAGTGAGGGTTCTCTTAGGAGGAAAAGAGAGGGAGAAATGAATATCCCATATAATGTCTAAATGGATTCAAGTTATCCAAGAAGATTATAATAGGGGACTTAATAATGAAATTAGGAAATGATTAAAATTCCAAGGAAATAAAAAAATGAGGACTAATTTGGAATCGAGGTCAACAATAAGAGTATAAAGTTGACTAGGTTAACCTAGTATTGAAAATTGGGAAAAACACAGTCTAGTAAAGATATAGGGTCGACCAGGTAGACTTAGTATTATAACCTGACTAGTTAAAAGGGATACAGAGTTGAGTAGGTCAACTTAGTATTATAGGAAGGAAAAAATAGTCTATTAAGAGACTATGTCAAATAGAATGATAGTGTAGTGAAAATAGGAATATATTTTACAATGTAATTTGAAATAAGAAATGAAAGAAAACACACAAGCAATGAGATCAATGAGAATTATCCAATTGGTACACAACAAAAAACCTTGCACCAATACTAGCCAATGTAAATTTTTTTAATACAACATACAATGAGTAAAGATAAAGAAGTCAACTGAAAAGCAAATGCTAGCTAAGTGGTCATCTTGAATGTTAGATTATTATAAAGTGTTATTTTAAGTGTGATGGGGAAGTTGGTTAAATGTATAGAAATAGAAAGCAATCTATGGATGGTTTCAAGATGTTTAAGCTAAAAGGGATGTATGTTGGTATGGTAGTAGCTTTGTATTGGGGCCTACCCCCTCACTTCATAATCCCATATTGATAAGGGTGTCAAGGGCTTTGAAAATATATACCATTAACCATGTGTTTATACTTGGCTTAAAAACTAAGTTGGCTTCCCCCTTGGTAATGAAATCTAAGTAGGTAGGCCTTAGGTAGATAAATGTTTAAATACATCTTGAAATATGTGATTTAGTAGTGTGTGAAAGAAAGATAAAAATAGTACAACTAAATGGTATATTAAAGAACCACGTAATTAAATTATGTGATCTACTCTAAGCATGTAAACAATTAAAAATAAAAGTGTAAATTAATTACAAGTATATGGTTATTAATTACTAATTTAAGCATAGTATAGAGTCAATTTAGATTATAGTGTATGAAAACATTATAGAATAGAGTCGATAGGGTTGATATTGTATTTTCCTAGGAGTCACTAAGAAGTAATTCAACTAGGTCAACCTAGTCTTTCAGACATAAGATAAACTATAAAACTAGGTCAACTAAGTCAACCTAGTTTGCTTTAGGATTGTAGTTTTGAAGATTGTAAACTTTAAAAAATAGAACTATAATAAAGTACTGAATTGAAAGAGAGAAAGGAACCTTGGTGGATTGGAGGATGTTGAGGATTGTAATTTTTTTGTTGAAGTGCATTGAATGCTAATTTCAAGTTCTACCAACTATGTTGACTGGGTCAACCTAGTTTTTCAATTCCCTATTTGTTGAAGACTTTTAAGATGACTGAGTTTACCTAGTTGACTTGGTTTTTTATTAGAAGATATATACACATAATATTCTCAAACTTTTATTGATCACTAACACTTTATATCTTTTAGGAACCCATCAAGTCTCAATTTCTCTAGGTGCATGACTTAAGGGTGCATTGGGAAAGGGGCGGGCAGACCATTGGTGTTTTGTAAGATTTTTCCCCCTTTTTCCACTTGCCATATACACACTCATCTCCTAAAAACATTAAACCTAAGCTTATTCTTCCTAGTCTTAACCATTCCAGTAATTTTCCTCTTTTCCTCTTCTTTTTTTGCCTTAATTCCCTTTTAGACAGTCGGTTGTACTAGGTTGATTGGGTTGACCCTATACAATTTAGGGATACTTTTCACTTTTTGGGGTTTTTAAACTTTTAGTCGACCTAGCTCAAACCTAGTGAATTATCCTTGAAAACATAAAGGGTTGACTGGGTTGACCCTGTATAGAAGATGTTTCCAAGAGGATTTATGGCAAGATCTACCTATATACAAATTCATTTCCAACCATTTGTAAGAAGAGAAGTGAAGAAGAATAAGTTAAAATGAACATTTGATTATTAAACATTATAATTGAGGAATAAAGCTTAAGGTTCCATACTTTATTTGGAGATATAGATCTTATCTTGTGGATAAGTCTTTTGGATGCATAGATAGGTTATGTAGCCTAGAGCCAATTTGTTTTTTTAATCTTTACATACCACAATAATCTCTTGTGAAACACTTTGGCCAAGGGAGAGATTGAGGCTCAGTGGGTTTGTCTTCAAAGATAAGTATTCCTAACTTTATTTCTCCTTTGTAATAGTAGATAGTTAATGTAGTGCTAATTTCTTCCCTGTATTAGGATTCTGTATACATTGACATGAGTATATGTATTCTATACATGCTTAGTTTAGTTTTTTTGGTTTCTAACCCCAACTTTGTGTCACAATATTTAGTGTTCACTATATTAGATTTACTTTCTTATTATTAGAATAGATTGAACATTAAACCTAGGAATCTTTTAAGTTTATTATATGATTGTGTTAAAATGTAGGCTTTGGAACCCTTCCTAGCGTGGTGTATTATGACAAGTGATCCCTTAATTAGGTTTAGTGGATCCTGATATTGGTCATTCTCCCACTTAAAAAATGTATCCCCAATCAAAAGCGTAGGTATGATTTATCTTCTGTGGGCCATGATTGATTTATAGACATGATGCATTTCTAATTGCATACATTCTGGTGAACCTAATGTGAACTAACCCTTACAAGATTTGTTTATCTTATTTCATTTATTTAATTATTTTATAATTATTTTTATCATATATTTTCTATATTGGATCTACTTTTTTGACCGAGTATCTAACTTTTGTTTGCAGGTTTTTAGGTACAGGCTACTACATCAATCCTATCAACATAGCATAGTTTTTTACATTTCTAGAAATCTAGTCTAGACTACTAGGTTGACCTAGTCAACCTTATAAATTTTTAGACATATAATTAATCATATTAGGTCAACTTAATTGACCCTATACATTTTAGGCACTTAGCAAAAAGTTTCTTTAAAGCGTGATCAACCCAGTTGACCCAGTTAGCAAAATTTGCAAGCATAAATCAAGGCTCTTAAACAATAATCTTCATTCTTTGAATCTCTAATCCATGAAGGTTCCTTTCTATCTCTCTATTTTTTTATTTATAGTCTTTCCTTTTATAGATTTAAATCTTTAAAAATACCTTTGCATAATCAACTAGATCGACACTACCAACCCAATTCTATGTTCTATGTGCTATTTGGATAATTGGGTCGACTTTACTGACCCTATTCATTTTCAGACCTTGCTTCCATAGTATAGGTTTGACCCTGTCGACCTTGTTCTATATTTTGTGCATACATTATTGAATATATAAACATTATACCTTATTTCAAAGTTGGAATTAACCTTATATGCTAGTAATTAATTCACACTTTCTTTTCTTATTGCTTGCATGCTTATAATAGATCACATAGTTTAATTAGGAGGTTTTAAATTAATCATTTAGTTCACTATTTTATATTTTATGGATGCATGGAAAAATAACATGATCTTAAAAATAATTTTAACATTTTTCTACCCAAGGCTAACCTAATTGGATATCATCACCAAGGGGGAATCCAACTTGATACTCTAGTCAAGTAGAAAACATGGTTAATGGTATATTATGGCTAAGCACCTGACACCCTTATCACTATGGTGTGTGAATTAAGGGGGTAGGCACCAATAACAATCATGTGACATTGTTAATATAGTCCCTTTTAGCCCAAACTACCTATAACTATCCTTAGATTTCCATTCTAGTTCCTTATACATAACCAAGTTCCCATCACATTTAAAATCATATCTTAATAATATAATAAACATTCAGGTTGACCAATTAGTTATATCTTTACTTTCCAAGTTTATTTATTACTCTTTACTCAATTAGATTTTGTATTGCAAAAACTTACATTAGCCAACATTGGTTAAAGGTTTTGTGTTGTGTGCTTCAATTAGATCAGCCAGTATTAAACCAATTGACAATTCATTTCCTATTAGATATTTATTTTCAAATAAATTTCAAAATTTATCTTTTTTTAGTCCACAAATTTGTCATTAGTTTCTAAATTTCCCTCTCTATTATAGTAGGTTGACCCAATCAACCTCATACCTTTTCCAGCCTCTTTTCACTATACTAGATTGACCAAGTCGACCATGTATAGTTTGTAAACCTTATTTTCTCTTTTTACAATCCCCTATTTACTATATTAGATCAACCTAGATAACCTTGTAGAATTTTTAGACCCTATTTTTGTGTTAGGTCAACCTAGTCAACCTTGTACCATTTTTATCATTCCCTATTTTCTTTCTTTCTCATCTCTCTTTCCTGCCTCTCATCATGGAATTTTTGTTTGATGATAATTATGAGTTATAGTCAGTAGACATGATGAATTTTACCAACCCTCATAGGGTCTCCCATAGATAGAATAGGGTTTGTCTCTTGGATCCTGGTAATGTTCATATTGCCACTCACATAATGAACTATGAGACCCCTCCTAATACTTCTTTTCAGCATAACCTTCTCTTCTCATTAGAAGACCAACCTAAATTAGAGTATACCCCCAAAATGCTCTCATTTATCTCTAAATTTCCTTAAGATCAAGGAAATGATCCTTCTACCATTTACAATGTTATGATTAGTGGTTAATTTGAAGAGCCTTATTCACCTACTCCTATATTCTCAACTAGATTTGGGGGTACCACTTTCTTTGATTCTTAGCCTCTTCCTTTGATTATGACCCCTTTTCATACCATGACCTCTTATTCTCTAACTTCTTCCACCTCTGTGCCTAGTAAATCCACTAACATCATAGGTTATACATATAGTGGGCCTCTCATAAGATCCACTATCCTTAATCCTTCCACTAGTGCTTTATTTTCTACCCAAGGTAATCATGCTACTAGTGCTTCTTCTTCTCAACCATTCACTAGTCCATATTTTGTTACACAAGAAAATTTAGCCACTAATTCCTCACATTCTCATAATTCCTCTCAAGCTCCTATCAATACCAATAGTGATACCCAAGACACTAATAGCAACTCTAATGATTCTAATAATGTTAATCAAACACATCAACTATTATTACAAACACTCAATCAAATGAATACCTTTTAAGCTCATAACACAAATCAACTGATGAGAATGCAAAACCACCTTCTTCATCTTCAATCTCATCCTCAAAAAATATCTTGGGGCATATATAACAAGAATGTTCCCCCTCCTCTTCAAGATTCTTAAGGAAATCTCATTTTTGAACCTCCTTTGGTCAACAAAACCATTAAACATCTCTAAAATGAACCTCTCACTACTCAAGTTTCTAACATTAATATCAGAGGTATCACACCTATAATTTATTATAGTGGATCAATGGATCCCACCCTTCATCTTAAAACATTTATAAATATTTATAACGATTGGATAAAATTGAACACCTTTACTATTACCAAACTCTTAGCCAAAACCCTAATAGATGATGCCTTGGATTGGTACAACCAACTTCAAACTCATTACATTACTTATTTGGAAGATTTAGTCAATGCTTTAGTTTAAGAGTTTCAAACTAGTGATCTTCCTAAAAATACTTTGGCCCACTTCATAAATTGCAAACAACTTCAAAATGAAATTGCTCAAGCTTTGGTTAAAAGCTAGAAAACTTTGTCAAAAAATGTGAACCTAAGATGGATGATGACAATATTTTCATCTCTTTACCAATACCCTTTTTCTTAAACATCAATATCAAGTCTACACTTTATTTCCACATACATTGGAGGAGGATATTAAATAAGATAAATGACAAGATTTCCTTATGCATCAATTCAAGCCACCCAAGCCTTTTATGAGTCCTCATCTCTTACATAAGAACAAAAATCACAATGTCATTAATGATGGTGTTATAGATTCTTATGACACCATTCATAATGTTCAAGCTATCATTCCTACCCCTTAATGAGAACCATCTCCACCTTATCAATAATATACCTATCCTCATTTATCTTCACTAAACACCATTAATGTTCATAAACCTCTATACTTAGATAAATTTTTTAAGTGTTCACCTAGGCCTATTCCATGATATCTTGACCCTACCCAGCTTGTGAAATCTTGGTATGATACTAAAAAGTTTTGTTGGTTTCACACTAGTTGGGCTCATTATCATGAGACCTATATATAACTTTATAATTTAGCTATAGATTTATTCTTGGTCCTAATTCTGATCATGATTCTATCATTTGAAAACATCAACAAGTTTATGAAATTGCTTTCAAGGATTATAAATCACATGATAAAACTCAAGCCTTGAATCAAACCAATGCTCATTTAGCTATCTATAAAGACCCTCTTCCTAATCATCAACCTATTCAAGATAATCAAGAAAAATTCACCCCTTCCACCAATAATGTAGAAAGTCTTGTTGAACCCACTTCAGAAAAGAATATGGTTAACATGACTAATATGCAAAGGGTGTCTGATTTTATTGATTCTCAACTTATCTACACTCCATCTAGAAAATATCATGTTATCCATGATTCTTCTCCAAATCATTTAAATGAGTTGGGGTAAGATGACCTTAATACTTTTGATGATCCAATTTATGATTCTCCCTTGGATAACACTTCCTTTTCTATTTATACCACTCTTCCACCATCTTCTAACACTAATGATACTAAAATTTCTACTAACACTTCTTCCACCAATTCTCAAAATAAACTTGAATCAACTAATTTGTCATCTCAACATGATTTACAACCTTGTTCTAAACCTTCTCCTTATTATCAAAAAAAAATTACAATCTACTTTGGATCCTACTTTTTAGGACCCCATTAATCATTACGCACCTATATCTAACAAAATTCTTATGTGTTATGATGAGTGGGATCACATTGTGGAGCTCACTAATATCCCATCCTAAATTCCATTTCTTGAGTTTATGAGGGCTTATCCCCATCATAGAACCTATCTTATGCAACTATTATATGAGATTAATGTCCCTCCTCCTCCCATAGTAGGATGAGAGGCAGCCTTTTATGGATCCAAGGATATTATATTACAAAAATGTGAAGAGAAGTCTATAAACATTGATGAAACTATATACACCTCTCTTTATTTAATGTTTCCTTTAGCTTATATGATTCTTGATGAGATTCTACTTCATATAGATGGTCCTTCTTTATTCATTAGTGTTTAAATAGGTGATATCCAATCTAAGCATGCATTTATTGATGAGGGTTCTAGTACCTGTGTTTTCTCTCTTGACTTCATTAAGACCCTTAGATATTCATAATGTATTATCAAGTCTACATGTAGCACCTACCAAGGATATGATAGAAGGAAAATGCCTCCTCTAGGTTATATGTGACTTCCCATTACCATCCCACCTATCACCATTCATGTGAAGGTGATGATCTTTAACTTCCCCCTTTCTTATAACATCTTTCTTAGTAGGTTATGGACTCACAGTATGAGAGATATTGCTTCTTACACCTACTAATGAATTAACTTTCCTCATAATGGATCTATTTATAGGATTTAGGGTGATACTAACCCTTAGAATTTTGAACAATTCTAACACCAAGGTGTTTTTAAGATTCCTACTCTTGAACCTTTTCCCAACATTTCATTTCATGAGTTTTAGCATCTTAATTATCCCATTAATTCAACCCATGGTTACAATAGGAATCCCAAACTCATTGGGAACATTCCTCTTAACCTTTTAGATTCTGATGATGATGAGCACAATAAGATTAACCTAAAGATTAAAACTTTTTTTCTCTCTCCTTATCTCATCTCATAGCTTCATACTTCCTTGTAACATCATTCTCACAAGCCTCCTTGCGATGATATTCCTATAGTCTTAAAAAAGACTTGACATTCTATTCACCACACTTCCTTAGATGATAAGGTCATCCCTACTTGTGGTATCAATATTCACACCCTAGATTATGATGATGGTTATTCCTTAGAAGATCCATTATTAGGTAGTCTTGTCGAGGCCAATGATGCCAAAATTATCCATTATCATTCTTCTTTAATTGAGTATTTTTGTGTATTTTCCCATCTTCCTTCATTTATAGTTCCTAATTTTATTATTTTTTCTATTTATTACATGGTAGAGATGGTGCTAATACCTCCTTTTTCTGAGGATCCTCATAGGATTATGCTCATGGATCATGTTATGATTGAGCCTTACCATTTTACTAGAATCCTTGTTCACTATAGTTGGTTTACTCTTGAGATTAGTGAGACCATTTTTAGACATTATATAGATCCCCCCCCCATCCTAGTAGAGCCCTAATCAGAGTCCATTCATAATCCTAATATAATTGATCCTCTTCCCACTCCTACTATAGTTGAGCCTATTCCCACTCCTGATGTTATTAAGCCTACCTCTGCCTCTCATCCTATTACTACTTTCAATGATTCTAGTTATGTTCCTCCTCTATCACCACCTTCCCTTGGTGATGGTTTGATTCCCTTACCTAAGATGGCTCCTCTTCCCACAAAATGGGCCAACGAGTGTTCTTGAGCTTTTTCTACTCCTATTATACCTCCTTTTGTGAGTGATTCTCCTAAGATCACTCACAAGAATATTTGTTGCTTCCATAAGATATATAATAATTATTCTACCCATTATTGCAATATATGATAATATATTGATACTTTACATCCTTCTTCTCTTTTCTTAGACAAAACCATACCTTCTTCTAAGGTACTTCTTGAATACATGCCAAAGTATGGTGAAGTATATCATTTGTGGTACCAATGCAACACCCATCACACTGATCATTGCCACATCCTTCAACATAATCTTAAAGATCACCTTGTATCTATTCTTAGAATTTATTATATCCCTCCCATAGGTCATTACTATAGACACCTAAAAATGGCCACCAATAATCTCCAACTAGGATTTTGACCAATTTCCATAAAAATGCACAATTTGGCCTAAAAAAAATAAAACACATTTAATGGTTTGAATTTATAATATACAAGTACTAATTTTTTCCAATGTATCCCTAAATGAGATAATGAAATTTATGAGATAGATAACTTTGATCAGATCATTTTGAATCAAAATGACATTTTTACACATAGGTGCTTTAGATTGCTCTTTTATACCAAATTTCTTGCATGAGACATGTGCCTTTGTTATTTTATTTTGATAGCATCCTAAATGGGATAATGGATCCAACACATATAACATAACATCCTAATTCCAATCCAATCACATTTTGAGCCAATAAAATGACATTTTGACCAATTTAATTGATTTGTTCATCAATTACCAAGATTTGCATCAAAGTTGACTAATAAGTTTAAGGCTAATTAATCTAAATTAGGATCCTAATTAATAATTCCATGGAATTTGTTGAATATTTATTTTTGGAAATTGATATTGAATAACTACATCATCAAATGACTTCATTTCTTGAGAAGACATCCGTAGGCCATAAATGCATAAAATATCAGGATTAAGCCCTCCCATGCCTCATTATTGCCTCTCTAGCCCAAATATATATGAAGGAATTTATTGAGCATGGCCTCCAAAATTTAATGGATTATTGGCCACACATCTTCATCTTGAGATGAATGGTTCAGGTTCATTTTGTAAAATATATAAATAGGAGGCCTTGCCTATTGAATTGAGAGCTCAATCAAAGTAATGTTATAGTGCAAGATTTCATTCATAAAGCATATGAATAATGTTATAATGCCAAAATCAGGCCATATCAAGCCATAACTAAGCCAAACAATGGTGCCAAGAGGAGATGAAGGTAACCACATTCCATTGATGAATACCTCTTAGGTACAATCTAAGTAAGCCAATTGAAGAAGACTCTTGGAGCATCAAGGAAGGTTAGAAAAGTAATATTATTGTAAATAGTTATGATTTGTTCATTTTTTATTATTATTCATGCTCCCCCCTTGATATAGGCTTAAACTATTAGCATTAGTGTGTTTTGTTTGGATTTTGATTTCATTCACTAACACCATACTAATGTTCCCTTATTCCAAACTTATGTTCACAAATGGCATGCTCAGTGGGACCTAGAATCACAAATTTGGTCAAATAAGAATTACAAGCAAATTAATAACCATTTTAATATATGATCTTGAAGTGTGGAAGCAAAGGAGGTGAAAATTTGAGTAAAAGTCCATTTTTTTAGAAGTCACAGTTTTGTCCTCTAGACTACAATCCCACAACTCACACAATCAAGGGTTTGTCATTTCATGTTGTGGTATTATGTTAAAACTATGTTTTTTTGGACTAAATTTTTCTATCTATAGATCTTGTATCCATTTTACAACCCTATTACTAGTTAGCCATGTTATTATAATATCATAACTTGATAGTCATGGGATTGCTTATCTGAGTTATGGTATTATTGATAACCTGTTAGCGATTAAGTAAAAGTACCATAACTCTTATAATGGTAGTATTACACTATGAGTTGTAGGAATATCAACCTATATAGTGATATTATTAACCCAAGTAGTAGGATTGTCAACCTCAATAATGATATTATTGAATTGAGTAGCAGGATTGTTAGCCCGAATAACGATATTGTGATTTTTGTTAAACTACCTCTAGTAGTGATATTGCATGTATGAGTCATGGTTTTGTAGAGTAATGAGATTTTACTATGGAGTAGTGGGATTTTACTATGTGAAAATCAAGAGATCACTTTACAAAGTTGTTTAATTTATTTGGACAAGTGCTTCAAGGCTAAATGAAACTTTGATTTTTTGCTTGCAGGGCCAAACTGAAAAAGGATATAAACAAGCTTAATCTATTCTTTTTAAAATCTTTTTAAGTGTTTAAAAAGGATTAAGAACTTTCATTTTGGTTCTTAAGGAAACACTTAGATGTTTTATTAAATATTTTATAGTTCTTATTTAAAATTTTTTACATCTTAAAGTGAAGGGGATAGAGAACATCACCAAATTTTTTTTAGTGATTTAAAATTAAACACACTTCATGTTTTTACAAGTTTTTTCTCATTTTTTCTTTAGTTAGTTTTGATTAAGCAAATAGGGATTTATGATTGTATTCTCTCCCCTCATCTCCTATAGGAAACTTATGGGATCAAAATTTCTAACTTCATTGCAAAGTGCCTTAGTCCAAAGGCATGAAGGAGAAGTTGTGAAGGCTCTCCCCATAAAGATATTTTACTTTATTTTTTACTTTCATTGCATCTTGGCTTGTGAGGGGGACTTAATTTCCTCCCATAAATTATTTAGGGAAGCTTTGACCTGAGGTTTCATCTCCTAGCATCATATTCAACCCCTCTCCATGGGGGGGTATATAAATTGTGATCACCCCACTGGGATGATAGTTTGATCAGTTAAACCATATCCTATTGCTAGGGCTAATCTTGGGACATTTGAGCACATTAGACATTACACTACACTAAGTGAGTGATGGATGTAGTGGTTGTAATAAGGACAAGACATTTTTACAACAAGCTAAGTTCCATAGACCTAATTGATGTGTTATTTCTCTTGTATTTTGACATGAAAGACTTGTGCATCTGATCCATCTAGAATGATAAAAAGCTAATTAGTTTTAGTCAACCCCACTTTGCCACACCCTTGATAGGAATTTGAATGATTTACTTATATTTTGTTATTTTCTTGCTTGGTGTTTTGAGACTAAAATTAATGTGTTTATTTATAAACTATGGTAAAAACCAATTTGTTTATATGCTACACTTCTGTTTAAAGAGGTGTTATGTTGGCCTTTTTACACCCACTTATGCCTTGAATTTTTTTCTAAAACTTGTTTGTCTGTGTGTTAATTGATTAATAATGGTACTATTATGCTATCCAAATTAGATATCAAGTTTGTGCCTTTGAGTTTGAAACATAACATTGATTACATCATTAGAGCATGCTAACACCATTATGATACTCAAATTATTTCAAAACTTGTTTGAATTTTACCAAAAACATTTTTTAAAACCATGTCACATATGCCATTTAGACCTTGTTTATGTATCATCATGTTGTCTAATCTTTTCTAGCTTATTTTGTCAAATCTTAGTCTTCAACATCGAGTTTCCAATTAACTTTGTCATGTTTGGATTCAAAAATTGATTGATTTATATTTAGGCCTCAATTCATGGGGTTGATACATAGATATTTCTATTTTACGCTGCATAACTTTAGTTAATTGATTACCCAAACTTGATGACTATTTATTATTTGTTTGTTCAATGCCTATGCTCATCATTGTTTGTGACTTTATTTTAGAGAACATGACATTTCTATAAAATCCTTTTGCCTTATGACTAATGCTAACTAATCATGTTTATGTTTGATTCTGTGTGTCAGGTCTATGTCAAAGTTATTTCCAAGCTTGTTAGATTAAATCAAATCACATCAATTCTTTGTTTCAAGCCTAGACTTTGACACTGTTTAGCCAAAAGTCTTATCACATCCTATTTGAGCCTAGCTTTTGACTCTATTTTTGGACAAAATACCTAATGACTCTTTTCCATTTCTTGGTTTAGACCTTGATTGGAAGACTTTGGCCTAGACCTCTGACATGCTATTTTTTATTCAAATGTTTGAACTTTTATGTGTATGACATTTCACTTTAAATTGTTTTATGCCAAGTTCTAGCATAAACCATTTTGGAGATACAGCTCCACCTCTTTTGACCAAATTAGAGCAAGTTTGAACTATTTGTCTTTTGGACATAGTTTTTCAAAGTTTGTAGACCTCTAAGCCTTTTATTTTAGATCTTTCATCATTTATGTGGATATGTTTAGCTACACTTATAGTGGAGTCAAATACAATCCAAGTTATGATAGAATGGCTACACAAAATCTAACTAGAAACCCCTATAGAGATAAATTTTTTAAGGATTTTTATTATTCTCACTATAATACTCCATATGGGGAATAAAATAAAGAACCAACTTACAATCCAACTCAAAACCCTGATTGGGATGATATGGTTTATGAATAAGACTTGGAAGCTTTGGCTTATGTGAGTAATTAGGTTCTACCATGTCATACCATTTATATTCTAGGACCAGGTCCAAGGAGTACCATTTCTATTCCAAGACCTCATCTTTTAGCTTGTGTGATCAATCAAGCACCATAACATCCCTTCATCATTCTAGAACCTAGTCCTTTAGATTGTGTGAGCAATCATGTTCCACATTGCCCTATTTTTACCATTTTAGGACTTCATCCTTTGGTTCATGCAAGAAATCAAGCTCCATAATGCCCCTTCATCATTTTAGGACCTAATCCTTTTGTTTGTGCAAGCAATCAAGCTCCACACTACCCTATTATTACCATTTTAGGATTTCATCCTTTGGCTCATATGATCAATCAATATCCACAATTCCCTATCCAACCCAAACCACAACCAATCTTATCCATATCTCAATCGATCCAATCAACACCTATCCGATCGAGCCAACCATTTAAGGACCAAGCTATATTCAATAATAGTATTTTCTAACTCATTAGAAACCAAGGACAAGAGAACCAACCCAATAGTGATGTTTTTATTAAATCAACCATCTATGATAAGTCAACCTATGATAAATTACTTATTGATCCTATACTAGTTGTCAAGGAGTCTCACTCTAATGAGCTAATCTTTGTTGAGTAACTTCTTAATGACTATAACCACCTTTGGGAAAATCATTACCTTGACCATATACCTATTTTATAAGAGCCTCCCATTGCTAAGCTATTATCTAAGGAGTTGTCTCTTGACCTTTTTCCTACCATTGAGGAGTCTCACTTTGACAAACTAGTCTTTATGGATCCCATTATGCCATCACAAGTCATTACTTATCTAATACCAAACATTCAACAAGAAATAATTATAGTAACATCCATTCCAGATAAATAATCAACATTAGAGTCAAGTTATACTCTTAAATTTACATTAGATTTAGCATCAAAATTATAATTAACATCAATCTTGACATTGAATTCATATTCTATTGAGTCAAAATTAGATTCAAAATCAAAATATGTTCATGGCTGTTACAATATTGGGTATGCATGCCTTATAGATCAATTTGAATACATTTGTGATCCTTTTACAATTTTTGAGGATGATTACTTCAACATCAACATAAGTTATCCTTATATATTCTATGAGGATTGTGTAACCTCTTCCCATTCCATTACTATTCCACATACCATTACCACCAGCCAAACTTACCATATCATTGACATTACATATCCCACAAGTATCGATTAGGACTGATAGAATAACACCTTGTTAAGATACATCTCTGATGACCTAGTAGTTAAAAATGAGTAAAGAGGCCAAGACAAAATTCATATAGAAGAACACTTTCCTAGTGAAACCTTTTTAGAGGCACTATGGGATAATCAAAGTTCAAACTCAACATCTTCTAGTGAAACCTTTTCAGAGGTGCTAAAAGACAATCAAAGTCAAAAGACAACATTCCTTAGTTAAACCTTCTTGAAGGTGTTATAGGACAATCAAGAAAAATTCATTGGTAGAAACCTTATTGAGGTACTAATAGCTGAGTATAAAAGTTCTTCACTACTTAATTAAGACATTATCAAAGATCAAATCAAAATAGGTTCTAATTTATAGCCTAATCAAATGGTAGATAATCTTAGGCCCAAACAATAAAATAATTTTGTGGTCTTATCAAGAAAATATTTAGAAGTCTACAATCCCACCACATCCAAAGTTATTTCAAATTTAGAATCAACAACATTATGTGTGCCTAAAAACCTTGATATTCATTTGTTTCCCAACCACTACACATTTCATTATCCTCCATCATTTTATTTCTAAATAAAAATTATCATCCATTATTTGTCACTATTTACCATCTATGGTTGTACTTTCCTTTTTAGAGGATATAAAGATACCTTGTATCGATGCTTGAAGGAAACAAAATTAGTGACCAACTAAGATCACAACAACATCATTAACATCTAAATCTGTAGCCAATTATTGATAGAGTGGTTATTCATATGAGGTGTGGGGTAGAAATTAACATGATTTATTATTATATTTGTATTATTTTTTGATTAGGACATGCAAATCCACTTTATCAAGAACAACAGGATCATATACCATTTACAATACCTAGGCCAAACACATAAAAAACCAACAACAATCACCCAGGCTAAAAACATGTACCATACCATTTCATTTTCCATTGTCACATATCCTAGACAATCACCTTCACACTTAGGGAAAAACCTCTTAACATTTTATCTAATCTATCAAAAATCATCATTATCCTAAAGCAAGACCATGCCATCTTATCATTCCATTCCTATCTAGACCAAATCCTATTTTAGTCATCCTACCCAATCCTATTTTGATCTTAGTTCCTTTGGTTCTTCTCACACTTTTAATGAGGGGATTATAATCAAGTTTAAAGAATTAATCAAATTTTATGTTTTAATGATAGTCTATGAAAGTATTGTGATAGTTGATTTGGTAAGATATCTTTCATTTTCCATCCTATATCAAGTTTACTTATATGAGCCTCACTATATCACCTACTAGGGAAAATTAGTGTCTCATTGGTATTGTTACTAATTATAACCACATATGGGAAAATTAGTATCATTGATCTAATCTATTATATCCTAGTTATAACTATTTATTTGGAAACTAGGGGTAACATTTATTTATCATGCATTACCGCATCACCTTGCCATTGCTATTTTAATTTGACCGACCATTTGTCAGATTTGAAAACTTATTTAGACCTAGTTGGTTTTTCCTCACCTTTTGTGTGGATGGAATTATTATGACTTGAGGTCATTTTAGGACTATGTGGGTCATTCTCAATTCATGTTGAGGTCACCTTGGTCCCCCTTTCCATGTGCTCTCACTATTTTATGAGTAACCTAAGCTAAACTCTCTCACCATTTTGTGAGGAGGTATCTTGTCATTATCTAACAAGTTAAGATACCTCAAATCTCTAAAAAAATTTAAATATTTCAAAATATAATTTTTTTTTATTTGTCTAAACTTGGTTAGTTATCCTCGATCTACCTTACTAGGGCATGGTCATTATTAGGATACTTTCTATTTGTTTGTTTATTTTAGGTTCTTGGTTTGTTTATGTGCTTTATAGTTATTTCTTTGTTTGTTTGTTTTCTTGTTTGTTTGCTTTCAACATTTTTGCCTTGACTCATATATATGTGTTTTTAGGTGATTCCTCGATAACATTATTCTTGAGTCTATCCATATTCATATGTTGACATTATCATCATGGTTTTTATCATTAGTGTATTGTTTTCAAGTGTTTATTAGATAGTGAGTCATTCCTTATGTAAATTTTAGGATAGTATCCATGGTGTTCTATCATGATACCTACCATCACATGCTACAAAAAAAATCAACTTTAAGAAGGTTTAAAATGAATGGAATCACATAAGTTTCTCTTTGGCACTATGGTAAATCATTCCAACCATCTTGATAAAATTAACCCATTGACCATTATATTTGTATTATTTATAATAAGGATGAGCATATCCTCATTTGAAATTATAAATAAATCTTTCCTTTTGATCAATCTCATTCTTCTATCCATCTCTTTCATCACTTTGCATCTTCATATGCTTTATTATTTTTGGCTTCTTTAGTCATTATACCATCACATCTACATTTACACCCACTCATATTTGATCTATGCAATAGGTTATATCCTTGAGTTATTCTTTCTAATCCACCTTAACTGGGGCACAACCATATCAAACATCATCTTTATCCAATCTAGGTCATTTTAATGATTATAACTACTTATGGGCAAATCATTATTTTGACCTTTATTCTTGATTATAACCACCATTGGGAAAATCATTATCCTTTTTAAATTAATGCATACAATCATTTTATCATTTGGATTAATCTCAACCATGGGTTAATTCTACCTTTCTTCTTGATTATTTTTGAGGTACTATCCACTCCCTCTAGGGGGTATCATCATAGGCTTTTCAAAAACCATTTCAAGATTTTTATTCAATCACCATCTTCCTTTTGGCAAACATTCCATTTCTCATTATTTGAGAAGACATTGTTGTGCCTAAAACTTGTAACACCTTCCTAAATAATGGCAAACTATAGACACCTAAAATTGGCCACCAATAACCTCCAACCAAGATTTTGACCAATTTCCATTAAAATGCACAATTTGGCCTAAAAACACTAAAGCACATTAAATGGTTTGAATTTTTCATATACAAGTGATAATATTTTCAAAAGTATCCTTAAATGAGATAATAAAATTTATGAAATAACTAACTTTGATCAGATCATTTTGAGTCAAAATGACATTTTTATACCTAGGTGATCTAGATTTGCTCTTTTTTACCAAGTTTATTGCATGAAACACATTCGTTTGTTATTTTGTGTTGAAAACATCCTAAATGGGATAATAGATCCAACACATCTAACATCACATCTTAATTCTAATCTAGTCACATTTCAATCCAATAATATGACATTTTGACCAATCTGATTAATTTGTGCACCAATTACCAAGATTTGCATCAAATTTGACTAATCATGTTTAAGGCCAATTAATCTAAATCAAGATCTTAATTAATAATTCCATGGAACTTGTTGAATATTTCTTTTTAGAAATTGATATTGAATAATTGCATCATCAAATGACATCATTTCCTAGAAAGACATCCCTAAGCCATAAATACATAAACTATCAAGATTAAGCCCTCCCATGCCTCTCTATCCCAAATATTTATGATGGGATTTATTAAGTATGGCCTCAAAAATTGAATGGATTATTAGCCACACATCTTCATCTTGAGATGGATGAATTAGGTTCATTCTGATCATTTTGTAAAATCTATAAATAGGAGGCCTTGCCTATTGAATTGAGAGCTCAATCAAAGTAATGTTATAATTCATGATTTAATTCATGAATAATATGAATAATGTTATAATGCCAAATCAATACACATTAAGCCATATTTAAGCCAAAAAATGGTGATAAGAGGAGATGAAGGTATCCACACTCTAGTGATGAAGATCTCTTAGGCACAAACTGAGCAAGTCAATCAAAGAAGACTCTTGGAGCATCAAGGAAGGGTAAAAAATTAAGATTCTTTCATTTTAGTTAAGATTTACTCATTTTTATTCTTCATCATGATCCCCCCTTGAGATAGGAATAATATGTTAGCATTAGTGTGTTTTATTTGGATTTTGATTTGATTCACTAACACCATACTAATCTCCCCTTATTGTAATCATATGTTCATAGTTCACACAAAAAGGCTCCTCCTTCTTTTCCCATGGTTCTACCTCTAGTGGTTCCATATCCTCATATGTTACCTTTGTCACCTTCTATGCCTCCACCCATGATTCCCTCACCCGTGAATCCTTCTCCACCCATGAGTCCTTCACCCATGGATTCTTCTCCATCAGTGATTCTTTTATCTCCCATAGAGCCTGCTCCCATACATTATCCTGAGCATCCCTTGCCTGACTTCCTTCCAATAGTTCATATCTAGCTTCATAGATACTTATCTGATGTCTTGGATAATGTGTGTGGGTAGATTTATCATTATCTATAAGCACATTAATGGTACCTTCACATTTTCATTTTGGTTGGACATGTTCTCCAATTTCATTCTTATCTATCTATTATATCATTTGACACTATGTCAAATTTTTCTTATATGGTGATTATTTACTATTTAGTAATATATACTACTTATCTAATAATTTACATTCACATATAATTGTCTTTATTTATCATTGCTTTCTCTTTCTTTCTTGAGTTTTTCTCAAAACTCTCTTCTTGTGTTTTTTATGATTGTTTTCTTCCTTATCTCTATTTTTCATAGAAAATTATCATTGTGACTTGGTTATATCAACCATGTTCCCTTTGGTTCTAGTTTTTTTATTACCATGTGATTAGTTAGAAAATAATTAATCTCATTATACATTCCTTATACTGGTCCACTTTGGATCTCTTTTTTCCCTTTCTTCCCCTTTTTCACAAATGAAGCATATGTATGGTTGATACTTAAGATTACATACTAGTTCATTATTAAGCCTCTGTGTCCTAGTCAATATTTTTATTTGGTTACTTAGATTCCTTTATCCTTAACATAAATATCATTCATGTGTATCACTACATCTCTCATGATTGGTCATTCCAAATCCATCTAGAGGAGGAATCTTCAAAAGCCATAAAAAAGTTAAAATCCAAATCATTTAAACAAAAGGCAATGATATAAAAGGCAAAAATATTCTTAAAAGTCAAATCACACTAAAAGATGTGATTCAAAGCATATATCCTTCTTTTAATCTAATCTCAAACTCCATAGTTTGACTCATGATAAAGATGAGGTCCTTTGGGGTGTGATAGGCTAGTAGATTATAAGAGGAGAATAAAAAAATCTTTTAATACTACCTACTTTCTCACGTAAGTACCCAATCTTCACAGCAGACTAACAACTTTGTAACAGGTCCTGAGGAATGGGGAACATGTGGGAAGGTAGGTCCACTTTAATTTTCTTGTACCAATTTACCTTCATGAGTTAATCTTACTAACACACTTATCTACCTATAAAGCTTTGTGTCTATAGAAAATAGGTTTCCTTTGTACATTAATGGTTACTAATAACTTAGTCTCTTCTCATGTCCTTAGTATGCCTCTTGCCTCCTAAATTCTTCTCATAAGATTCCTAAGTCTTTATTTTTACACTCCTTTTTCATTCCTTATATCCCTCATATTTCCTTTTGAGAAATATAATCATGTCTAATCATCACTCCCCTTGGGATTTCATTTGTGAGTTGAATTGTAAGACCATGGATAAGACCCAACCATCCTCACAAATTACCATATTTTTCCTTCCTATTATCCACACCTTAATTTTTCCACCTTAGTGGTGTTCTCTTTTTGAGTTACAATATAAGACCGTGGATAGGACCCGACATTCCTCACAAAATTTTCCATTAATACAAGTTGCAAACAAAATTACATGTGTCAAATTTGAGATAAGATGTGATTGATTATGAAGTTATACATCATTGACTTGCTTGCCATCTTGATTTAGTATGTTTTATACTTCATTTATATTTCATTTTTTTCTTCTTATTTTTTGAGTGCATGTAAGAATACAACCATTTCTTGAATTTTTCATACTTCCTAGCTTGAATTAGTGTGATAAATTTAAGACAAATCTTTTTTCCAATTTTGTTTTTCTCTTATACTTCCCAACATGATTTAGTATAATTGATTGATTTAATTAATTTTTTTATACCATTTGTGCCCTTTTACATACCTTCCATTTTATTACATTGTTTTCATACTTCCCAACATATTTTAGTATGATTTTACTTATTTTAATTTGGTGCTAAAATATTTCACTTTAGTTATTAAAAAATTCCTTTTTACCTTCTTGTTTTACCATCCCTTGTTTCTTTATACTTAGTCATTTTATTATTATTACACATTTCAAAATTTAAAATAGTGTGTAGTACATTTTTTATTGATTATATTTTACCAAGTCTTTTTTCCTATTTCTTTTTAGCCATGCATGTGTTTCTCATAATTCTAGAAAAGAAACCACATCTCATATATTTTCTATAGCATATAAAATAAACAAATAAATACATATCTTTGAAATAAATATATCCAAAGCATCCATAACCACTACTATAATAATGACAACATACACAACCAACAACAATATGCAAATATGATACATCATATATACATCTCACGAGTTTTAAAATATAAGTAAAACCATATATGTAATGCTCCAGCCCTATGGTTGGGCCCCATACTATCTCATGGCATATCCATGTTACCTAATAAGGCCTCGATCTGACTCCAAATATTATGCTATAAGGAGGCTATCTGAGATCTCAATCCCTCTAACTATCCCCATAGATGCGTTATCTATACTTGTGCCTATGCCAACTCAATCTGGGTCACTATATGAGCCTACATTAATTAGGTCTACATTATCATATGTGCCTATGTCATTTGTGTCACTTTATCTAGATGTGCAACTCTCTCCTCTATTAGGGCCTTCGATACTTGTATCTTGCCTACACCCATATCTACTAGTGGTTACATCCGCTCCCTCTATGCTCATATCTACCTTGCTACCTCCCTTGCTAATCTGAACTAGCTCATCTAAGCTAGGGAAGATGGTACACTGGGGTCCTCTAATGTAGTAGGGTCATATCATTGTAGAGTGTCATCTACAACATCATGGAGTGATCCACTCATAGGGGACCCCCATATCTCCTCCTCATCCTTAACAATGCCTAAAAAATCACATTTAGATATTAGAACTGTCATATTTGCAATATCTATCTACCTCTAGTCTTTATTTCAAAATCAAAACTTAAGTAATAGATTAATCATCCTTTTATGTCTTAACTACTATGGTCTCACCATTTGTGTGACCACATAACATAGTCTCTCCATCTGCATAACCTCATAGTACATCCTCTGTAGGTCACCTCTTTAACTCAAATCTAGTTGTCATGGATCATGTTCACATTAGCCTATGCTTGAGTGGCCTCTCTATTATCCAAATTTCCTCTAACTCACTTGTTGGGTCCTTAGGAATGGTGATAGTCTCCACTCTCTCTTGATCCTCCTACCTCCATTAACACCATGTCCTCGATGGTCATAACTCATCTCACTATGGAGCTAGTGGTGGTATCTCTAATGATACTACCTCTATATCCCTCTCCTTCTACTCTACTCCTTGTTGTGCTTACCTAGTCTATGGCTGCTCATAATTTGGTCAAGTGTCAACCTCATCACTAGCAGCCATAATCCCCTCCTCCCCTACAAATATCTCATATGCTAAGCCCATTATTAAGGCATCAATATTGATTTTGCTAAATTTAGTAAGCCCATCTATCCTAACACTTGTGCCACTAGATGTGGCTCTATCCACTAAGTATAGTATTTAATAACCTCTATCCTCACTATAGCTAGTATAACTATGTACCAGCTTGGCCATGTAGTTACTATGGCTCTATCCACTAAGTATAGTATTTAATAACCTCTATCCTCACTATAGCTAGTATAACTTTATACTAGCTTGGCCATGTAGTTACTATGTCTCTATATGATTGCCACACTATATCTACACATCTCATAGTTTGCAACACTAGCATGTGAGGCATGACACGTGCTACCTAGTTCTCTCTCCATATTTGCACTCGAGATGACCTATTATTGACTGTATGTGGTAACCCAGTTAGTCAATAAATAAGAAACCTCTCATAGATATAAGTTATCAAAAATATGATCAGTCTTATATATTTTACCCTCTGACTGACACCTCATAGAGATCATGTATGAGATGGACCCAAATAACAAAACCTAGATCATATAGTATGCCTTCCTTTAGAATCCTCCTTCTCAAGGCTACCATGAACAATGGTACCTTACCATCTAACTTGTGACATATCATTCAGTACATCATATACCTATCACAACCTTCTAGATATCTAGAATCTATGATGTATAAACATCAAACATGCTCACTCTCCTACCTCCTAATATCATATTCAAGCCTGTAGCCCATGTGGTAAGGCTCTCCTCTCCTCTAGGCTATCTAGTATGCTTGTAGTCACTAGTGCTCCTATCACTAGTGCTACCACTACCATGTCCCCATCTACCTCCTATCTAAAGGTATTAGTAAATTATTCCCAACATCTAAAAAATATGACTAATAGATCTAAGCTTAAGGGAATCCTACACATGCTAGCTATTCCTCCTAAGCCTAAAACTACTAGCCTAGCTCTATCTCCTATGGTTAGATGCTCCAATAGATTTGGTATCCAATACATGTCTACTAATCTCTAAACTAGGGTCATCCCTGTAACCAAGAAACAACAAAAAATGTATTATATCCTCTATGTCATGTATAGTCAAAATAGACTATTTTTACAATTTTAATAAAAAACAAGCCTAAACTAATTTAATTCATTAATTTTTACCTATATTTAGCCTAATAAATCATTTTTGCCTTTACTTGGTCATTTTGGGCCATTCTATCCTTCTTTTGGCCTTTTCATGCATTTTTGCACAATTTTGGTTCTTTGGTCAAACTAGTTTGACTAAAATTTCCCTATTTTTAGCTTGGCTAAATTAATAATATAAGTCAACCCTCTTATTCGCCCCTCCCTAGTACTATCTTATCATTCCAAACTTTTTGGATTAGTTGGAAAACTATACTAAGTCGATAGTCTACAAAACCTATAGGGTTGACACACACCTACTAGGTCAGGAGTGTGGATTTTACCCAATTTGAACCTACTAGGTCGACTAGGTTGACCCAATTATTTTTGGTCACTGACTCCTTACATTTTCCTAAAAAAATGACTTTTATCATTTTATTCCTAATTCCTCTAAACCCATTTCTCATTTTCGTATATTCTACCTATAAAATCTAATTTTGTTCCATTCTGACATCTAGAAATGCTATAAATTATTTTTTTCAAAAATTCACTAAATTCAACAAAATACTCAAAAATTTGCTTAAGATTCATAGTTGTATACTTGTAGTGCACTTGCTACCACTTATGGAGCCCCTCCTTATCTAGCCTATCATCTCCTCACCATCCTAACTTGTTTGGTCTCTAGAATTTTTTTATCTCTTTCACAAGTCAAAATAACCAAATGACTTGTATTTCCCCTATTTAAAAACACTTTTCAAAATTCAAATTCTTCAATTGTTTTTCTACATATTCCTTCTTTCACTTATATCTTTGTTTTTACTCATCCATTTTCAAAACCAAAAAATGCATTGGATTCATGATGATGTAGAGAATATTTTCCACTATCATATGCTTATATTCAATTTTTTTGTTTTTTGGCTATTTTTCACACTAACTTCTATAGGTTCACCTAGTGGTCTTCACATTGGATGCCTTCACATTCTCTTGCAATATAATTCTTTATCTACAACACTAAGGTAAGTAAGGGTATGTGTTTTTTAATTTTGTCCTTACATTTATCTTATTTTTTTCTTACTACACTTTCATTAACATCAACATTATGTTTTATCATGTTCTGTTTCTTGAAGCACCATCCTGTGTTACACTTACATGACATGTGATGAGATTTGAGTGGGACATATGTATACACATAATATTTTCAAACTTTTGTTGATGACTAACACTTTGTATCTTATAATAACCCATTGAGTCTCAATCTATCTAAGTATATGCCTTAAGGGGTGCACTGGGAAAGGGGTGGTTACACCATTGGTGCTTCATAAGATTGTTTCCCCTTTTAATAATTTCCATTAACATACTCATATCCTAAAAACATTAACCCTGAGCTTATTCTTCTTAGTCTTAACCATTCCAATCATTTTCCTCTTTATATCCTCCTTTTCTTGTCTTAATTCACTTTTGGACAGTCAAATGTACTAGGTTGACCCTATATGGTTTAGGGATACTTTTCACTTTTTACATTTGTTACCCTTTCAACTAACCTAGATTAGACCTAGTGAACTATCCCCAAAAACATACAGGGTCGACTAGGTCAACCTTGTACATCTAACATTTCTAAGAGGATTTAGGGTAAGATCTACCTATATATATATATATATATATATATATATATATATATATATATATATAAAAGTTCATTTCCAACAATTTATAAGAAGAGAAGTGAAGAATAATAAGTGTGAATGAACATTTAATTATTGACCATTCTACTTGAGGAATAAATCTTAGGGTTTCATAATTTTTTTGGAGATATGGATCTTGTCTTATGTATAAGTCTTTTAGATGTATAGATAGGTTGTGTAGCCTAGAGATGATTTGTCTTTTTTATCCTTACATACCACAATAATCTCTTTTAAATAACTTTGGCCAAGGGAAAGATTGAGTCTTGATGGGTTCATCTTCAAAGGTAACTATTCTTAACTTTATTTCTCCTTTGTAATATTAGATAGATAATCTAGTTGTGCTTCTTTCCTTCATGTATTAGGATTTAGTATACATTGATGTGACTATATATCTTTTATGCATGCTTAGTTTAGTTTGTTTTGTTTCTAATCCCCACTTTGTGCCACAAGCTTTGGTGTGCACTAGATTAGATTTACTTCTTATTATTAGAATAGATTGAACATTAAACCTAGGACTTTTTTAGGGTTATTACATGATTGTATTAGATTGTAGGCTTTGAAACCCTTCCTAACATGGTATATTGTGATAAACAATTCATTAATTAGGGGAAGAGGCCTTAGACCAAATCATCAAAGAACCATTGATCCAATTTCCATGACTAAGTATGAAAGACCTTATGGACTTAGATTTAAATTGCTTGGGGGTGACCCCACATATTTTATTCAAACTCCATCAATAGTGAATAGTGATGATGATGTTGATAGAGAATTAGAGTTTGATCATAGCCTTACCTTTGATAAACTAACTAAAACTAACTTATTTTATAATAATACTATTTGTACCCTTACCCAAGCCATTCATCACAATCCATTACCATTATATTATCCCCAACTGATAGATTAAGACCAACAAGAATCTAGTCTACCAATTGATGAGTTACAGAATGATGAGGCATTTTATGATTTATTAGACCTTAGAGATAATGTTTCATTAGGAGATCACAAATCATGATTCTCAATCACATTAGATCCTACAGCCTATTTTAGAGGTGAGTGAACACCCTTAGCCAAAAAAAATAAGTAGAACATTGAGGTCCCAAAGTGAAAACCTCTTTGAGGTGCTTTTTAACTAGGGAAAAAGTAAAGATAAATGCCAGTGTAGAGGTGAAAACCTATTTTAGGCACCATTAGATGGGTGTGTTCATTATTCTTTGAATTTAGACTAAGAGACCACCAATGATGAATTTGCATATGGATTTGAGTTCAATTTTGAGCAACAATAAGTATTTGATAAAATTCTCCAAGAATTCCCAACCATTTTTGTTACATGGCCAAATATCCCATTAGGAGACTCAGATTCATCATGCCTAGGAGAAGTTAAAGAGCAAGTCCTAACAGAGGACCCTAACATAGTCCAAGAGTTCAAATCACTGCCTACTATCCTAGAAGATGGTTCAACCCTTCTAGTTGAAGATATAATAGATGTAAATATCGAGACTTCATCAGACCTAAAATGGATAAAATTAGGTGTGTCCCTCACTGAGTACTAAAGTGACATTTTTATAGCTATGTTGATAGAGGTTGTGGATATATTTACATGTGCCTATTCTGAAATGCCAGGATTAGACCCTATCTTGGTTATAGACCACCTTATGGTTAATCTTGCTGCCAAAATAGTAAAAAAAAAGCTACATAAGATGCATCCTCACATTTATATATTGGTGAAGAAAGAGTTGGAAAAAATCTTAGAAGTAAGATGTATCTGATCCATTGACTACTCAAAATGGATCTCTAATGTAGTATCTATTAGTAAAAAGCTTGAAGGAATCAAAATTTGTACTAATTTTTGAGACATCAATAAAGCTTGTCCGAAATATGATTTTCCCTTGATTATTATTGATATGATTTTTAAATCTAAGATAGGTTATGAAATGCTTTCATTCATGGATGGCTTTTTAGGATACAATCAGATTAGAATAGTGCCAAAAGATCAACATAAAATAGTGTTCACCACTCTATGGGAAACATTTTTCTATCAGGTGATGCCATTTGGACTTAATAATGTTAGAGTTACATATCAAAGATACATGACTATCATATTCCATTATATGATCCATGATATTGTTGAAGACTATGTCAATGCTATATTAGGAAAATCCAAGACCAGGGCTGACCATCCAGCAGTGTTGTGTAAGATATTTGAAAGACTATGAGAATACAAAGTCAAACTCAATCTAAAGAAATGTTTGTTTGGTGTAAATTCAAGAAAAATAATTGGATTCATCATGTCTCATAGAGTTATTGAATTCGATGTGGCTAAAGTCCATGCTATAACTAAGATGTCACTACTATCCAATTTGAAACAACTTTGTAGTTTATAGGGTAAGATCCATTCCATCTGATGCTTCATCTCTTAGTTGGTAGAAAAGTGCCATACATTTACATATATTTTGAACAAAGGAGTTTCATTTCATTAGGATGATCACTACCAAACAAATTTTCAACAATTCAAAGATTATCTTGTCAATCCACCTATTTTATTACCTCTTATGCTAAGAAAGCCATTCTTGTTATACCTATCAGCTACTGATCATGACCTAGGGGCACTCTTGGATTAACATGATGATAAAGGAAAGGAGCATGTTTTTTACTACCTAAGTTTTACTTTGGTTACATATGAACATAACTATACACCTATTGAAAAAGCTTGTCTAGCCATGGTTTTCATAGCTCAAAAAATACATCATTACATGTTGAATTAAAAAACCATATTCATTTCAAAAGTAGATCCACTCAAGTATCAACTATCCAAAACATCTTTGCAAGGTAGAATGGCTAAATGGATCATGCTTATTAGTGAGTTTGACATAGAGTATGTCAATCAAAAAGTAATCAAAGGACAAGTTCTTGTAGATTAACTTGTTAAAGTAACCATCATAGACACATAACCACTCAAGTTTCCATTTCTTGATAAATCCATCATAACCATTATTGATACACCCCTTGAGGAGTAACCTTAGAAGCTATATTTTGATGGTTCATTCACTACACATGGATCAGGGGCATGCCTATTATTTATTACACCATAGGGAGATCTAATCCCTAAATCATTTAGAACCATCTTTCCTTATACAAAAAACATGGCTAAATATGAAGCACTTATTTTAAGACTTCAACAAGAAATGCATTAGAATATTTCTCATCTTCTAGTTTATGGTGATTCTTATTTAATCATCAATCAGGTCATAGATCATTTTCAGACTAAAGATGACAAGCTGGTTCCATATAAAGCCATGGTTAACACTCTTAAAAATTAAATTACCAACATTTAGTTTGAGCATATATCAAGGGATAGTAACAAAATTGTAGATGCCATGGCTACTATTGGTTCTCTAATTTGAGAAATAGATAAATCTAGAGAGTATCAATTCTTCATCAAGAATTTGTTAGCACTAGCTCATGAGCCTTCAATCATTGCCATGATTTGTGATATTGTTGGTTCTAATTCTATTTGGTACTTATACCTTTACAACTACCTTCATGACCAAGTTTTACCACCTAACCTATCTCAAAAAAAAACTAGAGCCTTCATTCATCATTCCACTCATTATAATTTACTTGGATCCAATCTTTACCATCATAATTTTGATGGAACTCTATTTCATTATTTAACTTTGGAAAATTCTAGATTAGTGTTAAGAGAAGTTCATGAAGGAGTATGTGGAGCCCATTCTAGAAGGGCAGTCTTATCTAAAAATATCTTACGTACTAGTTATTATTGGCCCATAATGGATGCAAATGCCACTACATATGTAAAAAAATGTGACAAATGTCAATGGCATGCTAATTTTATTCATGCCCTAGCAAAAGCTCTGAAACTAATGTTGACACCATGGCCATTTTCTACATGGGGACTTGACCTCATTGGGAATATTAATCCCACTTCATCTAATGGCCATAAACATATCCTTACTACCATTAAATATTTTAGTAAGTGGGTTAAAGCTATACCCCTCACTTATGTGATTGGAAAGAAAATTTCCAAATTCTTCTTGAACCATCTCATCTGCCACTATGGTATCCCCTCTAACATTATATTCGATAATGGAGGATCATTCAAGAACAAAGATGTAGACCAATTATGTACCAAATAACATCACACAATACTTTTCTAGAGTATATTACCCGCAAGGTAATGGCTAGGCTGAGGCACCCAACAAAACCATTGTCAATATTCTCAAAAATATTATCAATGATGCCAGTCATCATTGGAACCTCTAGATATTCCCTACCCTTTGGGCATACCATACCAATCATCATACCCCCAAAGGAGCCATGCCATACTCACTTCTTTATGGTATTGAAGCCATCATTCCCATTAAGGTCAAGTTGCCTTCACTACGCATCTCTTTTAAGCATATCCTAGATGATCATGACTATCGAGTAGTTCACCTATAAGATCTATATCTACTTGATGAAAATTGCATAGCCATGCTCAACAATCTTCAAGTATATTAGAATCAACTCAAAGGCAACTATAATCAGCATGTGAAGTATAAAAAATATGAACTTGGTGATCTTGATCTTAAAGAAAACCAAAAGAATACCACAGATGAGAAAAAACATAAATGGAAATTCAAACCAAATTAGATAGGGCCTTTCATCATCACTACAGATTATAGATGAGGAGCATACAAGCTTTCCACACCAAATGGATAGGAATTTCTAGAGCCAATGAATATTATTCATCTTAAGTAGTAGTATGCTTGAATGCTAAGGTGTATTGTCTATAAGGACCATTTTAGTTATGCCTTTTTTGTCACTATTTTTCTTTGTATAGATACCATTCTTATTCATCCTCTTTGCCATATCCACTTTTTTCTTTCCAACCTATCAACCCAACATGTTCTAAAGCCTAGCCCATTTGACCTTGGTTTTTGTCATTCATTACATAGTTTAAGCATTAAGGTATCTAATCATTTCATTAGTTTCTTCAAAAAATTTAGATAGAGATAATATTTTCAGATAGTGTGATAGAATTTTTAGCAGTTGCATCCTTCATTTGTTAATCTTTCTTACCACCAGTCTTGTTGCTAATTATAATCACCTTTGGGAAAATTAGTACCATTAATCTATGTCATTATGTCCTAGTTATAACCACCTATGGGAAAACTAGGGGAAATACTAAGCCTTAACATACCAACTTGCCACTTTCTATGCCATACTATGTCTTTTTACCAACTGTGCCTATTTTTTTTGAATTGGCTACTGCACTAGTTGAATTCTTTTATTGAAATGGTGGAACTACAGTGACTTGAGGTCCTACTTTAGGAATATGTAGGTATCACTCAATACTTATTAAGGTTATCTCAGTCACCCCTTTTAGCCATGATCTCATTGTTTTATGAGTAACCTAAGCCATGTTATTATATTGTTTGTCTATCCTAACTAGAGCAGATCCATCTGCTCAATGATTATAACCACCTTTGGTCAAATCATTATGTTATCATACCATGTTGCCACTATCGGGGTACAATACTTATAACTACCTTTCAGAAAACCATTGTATACCATCCCACTTGCATTCTCACTATCATTGTATTTTCACTATCATTGTATTTTCACCCATCATATTTCCTTTCTTTGGTCCCCTCATTTTGATTCTTTCTTTTCAAGGGATTGTTTGCTGACCCACTTATGCCAACCATTCCCTTGAGGGGGCATCATACAGTTAGTATATCATCATTACAGTTTTAGGCATGTAGGACCTTTTCATTATTTAAGAATATGTTATTGTGCTTATAGCTTTTAATGCCTTCCCAAATAGGGGCAAACTATAGACACTTAAAATTGGCTATCGATAACCTTCAATTAGGTTTTTGGCTAGTTTCCACTTAAAATGCACGATTTGGCCTAAAAGCACTAAAACACACAAAATGATGTGAAACTAACACATTTAGGTGCCAATTTTAGCTAGGGTATCCATAAATTGGGTAATTAAATTTATGGGATAGCTAACATTGATTAGTTCATTTCAAGTTAAAATGCCAAATTTGCACTTGTGTGCTTTGGACGGCTCTTTCCTATCAAATATTTTGCACAATACTTGTGCCTTTGTTATTTTTTGTTGACAACATCCTAAATGGGAATATGCATCCAATGTATCTGATGTGGAATTTCAGTTCAAATCTAGTCAAATTTGGGACCAATAACAAGGCATTCTGATCAATTTGGGTAATTTATGCATGAATTGCTTAATCATGCTTAAGAGATAATTAATCCAAATCAAGGCCTAATTAATAATTCCATGGAAACTTGTTGAATACTTTGTTTTGGAAATGAATATTAAATATCTACATCATCAAGTGACCACATTTCTTGGGAAGACATCCCTAGGCCATAAATACCACAAATATTAGGATTCATGCCCTCCATGCGTCATCAATGCCTTCCATGATGCCCTCCATGCCTCTTAATTTCCCCTTCTTCCAATGCCATGATGAGGATAATTATACACTTAATTACAAATATTAAATTAATCCTTAACCACATCTCAATCTTGAGATGGATGGTTGAGGTTGATTCTGATCAAATCCAAAAATCTATAAATAGGAGGCCTCACAACATCATTTCTAAGCTTAATTAGTGTAAATTTATAATGTAGGATTGGTTCCAAAATCTTTATGCAACTAGTGTTACCATACCAAATTGATTCCAAGATAAGCCAAACCATAAGCCAAAGGTGCCAAGATGAGATGAAGGTAGCCACACTCCATTAAAGAAGACCTCTTGAAGCACAAGCCAAGCAAGCCACCATTACAAAGGCATTTGGAGCATCCAAAGAAAGTGAATGTAATTATTGTGTTTTCATTCCTTGCTTTTTAGTTGTGTTAGTCATTTGATTTTGTTAATTAAACTCTCCCTAGTGTCTAGGCCTAGAGATGATACGATATTAGTGTGTTTATTTCACTTTGTTTTCATTTTGGAACTAACACAATACTAACCATCCTCTCTTGAGTCAAATTACTAGATCACATTTTTAGTGTATCAAAATTTCAATTTTGGCCAGGGAAAGACAATGAATTTCACACCACAACATGCTAAAGGTTGATATTTTTTAGAACCACATACACTTATTGCATAGGGTGTTGTTGACGATAGATCTCAACTTTACTATTTTGATGGTTTTGATGATACTCTTCCTTTAGGGACATGTTTATTTTATCACATAAATTTTGAGTGTTAGATTTGGCATGAGATATTTAGACACTTAAAATATAAATATTTAAAGGAGTTAAGCACTCATAATATGGTAGAGGGTCTTCCTATAGTTTCATGTCTTGATAGGTTTTTCCTAGGTTGTGCATTGGGTAAATAACACCATAATCTATTTACTAAGGGTATGTCCATCAGAGATTATTCACCACTTGAGCTTGTTCATAGTGATTTGATGGTCTTTCCTAATTCTTTCAATAGATCTAATTATGCACTTTCATAGATGATTTATCAAGGCATACTTGGGTTTATTTCTTCAAGTATAAGAGTAATGTATTTGCTCATTTCAAAGTCTTTAAGGCTTTGGTTGAGAAATAGTCATTACATTGCATCAAGAAGCTTCATATATATAATGGGGGGGGGGGGAGTAATTGAGTTAAGAGTTATCTAATTTTTTATCCATCTATGGTAATGTTCACCAATATTATGTTTCATATAATCCATAATAGAATGGATTACTATAATAGAAGAACCAAACATTGAAGGAGATGGATAATTGCATGATGCATTCAAAATATTTACCTCCTATATATTAGGCCGAGGAAATTAATTATGTGAACTACATTCATGTTATCTAATTTTTTATCCATCTATGGTAATGTTCACCAATATTATGTTTCATATAATCCATAATAGAATGGATTACTATAATAGAAGAACCAAACATTGAAGGAGATGGATAATTGCATGATGCATTCAAAATATTTACCTCCTATATATTAGGCCAAGGAAATTAATTATGTGAAATACATTCATAACCACACACAACATTAAGAAATTGAACATATGACTCTAGCAGAGGCTTGGTCTGGAACCAATCCTAATGTCTCTTTTTTTTGAGTCTTTGGGAGCCTTACTTGGGTTTTTGTACCAAAGAATACAAGGAAATCATTAGACAAGAAGTGAAAACCTTTAATTTTTGTTAGGGTATTTTGAGGACATGAGATATTATCATCTTTTAGATCTTGATACTCATGATATTCAATTTCAAACACATGCACAGTTTGATGAGCACTTCACATCTCATGACTCTTCATCTTCTTTCATGCCTTCTTCTTATTTTTATGATTCACCTCCTCTCAAGGATTCATTATTTGAGGATATAGTTTAATATATTCCTAAGGAGGTTATAGAGGATAAGGATATTTTTCACACTGATGTTTCCACTATGCCTAGGTGGGCTTGCATTACAATTATTAAGGTAACACCTTTCATTCAGGACCTTCCACCTACTCAACATCATCATACACATTTTTTGACTATTGAAATTTTGTGTCAAGCATTATATGGGGATATATATTATTTTTAATAGGATCATGGAATATAGAAAATAGATGAAGTGATGACAGATGAGTATTATTCATTGATGAAGAATTATGCTTGGGATTTGGTCACTCTTCCTAAGGGAAGAAAGTGAGGTGAAATTAGATTAACACACCAAGTATGTATTTGGTCATTCCTTTGACAAGTATAAGGAATGTATTATTACAAAGGGGTTATCATAGGTCAAAGGTATTGACTACTCTATGACCTTTGTACCCATTGCCAAGATGGATTTTGGTTTCCTTGTACTATCTCTTGTTGTACCATAGGGTTTGCCAGTATATCAAATGGATGTTAAGAGTGATTTATTGCATGGATACTTACATGAGGAAATATATATGGAGAATATTGATGGGGTTTTTCACAATTATTCTCTTGTTTATCAAATTATTAGGTCTCTTTATGGTCTCAAATAGACCCCTCAGGCTTGGTATGAGAAGATGGATGCATTTGATCTCTCCACTAGCTTTGTTTACTGCCACTTCAATCTTATAGTGTATATTTAATGTATTAGGGAGGAAATAATTAGTATGGTCTTGTATGTTGATGATCTACTAATCATAGGTAGTTTCTCATCTCATATTTAGACTATTTAGTAAGAACTTTTGGCATAATTTGACATGACAGATCTTTTTTTTTTACATTTCTTCTTTGGTTTATAGATTTCATAGTTAGATATAGGGATATATTTGAGTTAGTATAAGTATATATTTGATCTTTTTCAACATTTTTGCATGGTTGATTGTAAGCCAAGTCTTCCTTTTCAATTTAAAGTGACTCTCACTACCTCTTGTACTACTCCACTTTATGATCCTACATTACATGGATAGATGGTTGGAGTCTTATGTATTTGACCCATACTTACCCAAAAATTTCATTTGTATTTGGGATTATATCTAGGTTTTCACATGACCCTTGTGACATACATTGGTAGGTTACCGATAGGATTTTATGATATCTATGAGGAATTACTCATTTTGTATTATAATACACTAGAGGTTTTACTCAGTTGGTTAGATACAATGATTCAGATTGGGTAGGTACTATTGATGATAGGCATTTCACTTATAGATAAATATTTTGTCTTGATTATTCACATATTTCTTGGTTGTCCAAGAAGCATCAGGATATTACACTTTCATCTATAGAGGATGAGTATAAGGCAATAATTACAATGAGTCATAATATTCTTTAGCTTCATCAATTATTGATAGTGTTTGGCTTCATGCAATATTAAACCACTATACATTAGTGTGATAATCAGAGTGTAATTCATATCTCTCATAACCTAGTTATACATATTCACTTCATTTGTCAACACATTTAAGATGGCATTCTTATCTTAGAGTACATTTTAACTTAGTAATAGGTTGTAGACATCTTCATGAAGCCTTTTACATACCTCATTTCCTTAAGTTGTGTGGCATGATTAGAGTTTTATAAGTTTTCATTTGGGGCTGTTTGTGAGGACAAATTCCATATTCACTTCATGGACACATATTATACATGCGTAGCTTATCAAGCCTTATTGCTAGGACTCATACTATGGATATGCCACTATTTATTTTTTGGTTTTTATTATCCCCTATCTACTCTTGAGGAGTGGTTTTAGAGTATGTATCTCATTTATTTCATCACATTTTATAGTGTATTAGCTAAATATTTTGTATTTAGTGAGTTTTTACTATCTAAGGATTTATCCCACATTAGCTAGTTAAGCTAGTTCTATGTTTTGCCTTACCTGTTTATGTAAGAGCTTCTTTATTGTACTAGCATGCTTCATTTTAAATAATATATGATTTATGTTATTTTTTCATATCATATAGGCAGCTTCCTTATGTGATGTTTTATTGCTAACACTTCAAATTCTTGGGTTGGAATGCCTTTACCATTCCTAACACATGTAATTCCATGTTATGCACTCAACACCAATTACATAAATCTATCTCAAATATATTGATTTTAGGCAACCTATTAGGTGAAGGTTCTAGGAGGTTATGAAGATGGATATAATTCTTGTTTGGTCTTTGATACATTAATTTTTTATAACTTTATGCATTAGAGTTGATCACATAACTATGCATCCCTAAGAAGTAGTTGTTGAGTTTTTGTATGATGCATTAAATTGTGTCTAATTCAGTCTTAGTGAAATCCTAAGGTGTGGTTTGGGTATTGTTAGCTACAACCAACATTAATTGATGTTGAGTCTAGGGGATCAATTCATGGCTCCCTATGTTTAGGAAACCCAATTTTGGATTTGATGTGGGGTGACCCAGTGGGATTAAATGCATCATAGGGAGAAGCTAAAGCATTAGGAATTGTAATTAAAGTTGGACAAGAAGTAAAATGCAATCATATATAGTAATACACTAGGAGTGGGTGTCACAGTGTGACATTGGGGGTTTAGTTGCATATCTACTTTGATCACCCATACATAATCTAAGGATAGGTCTACTATGTCTACATCCCTTTGTAGTAACATGATTGTCCAAGGTTCTAGCTAATTCTCATACATTTCAAGTGCTAGTTAAGGGTTAAGTTGATAGAGGAAGGTTATCCAGCTATACATCTTCTAAAACTTGGGATTGAAGTTCCTCATGGGCTCATTAGGATCCATTTTGATACAAGAAAAGTGATGATATAATACACAAGGTATATCACTTGCCTAAATTGGATGAGAAGAGTAATACTAAAATGGTCTCAACTCATGATAGAGTCTTTAAGAAGGTTTAGGAACTAATCATATGTTGAGTCCGTTTGGCTAAGGGGGAAAATCCTACATGTTGTATTATCATGTTTTACATTTAAAATCATTAGGTAAAATTTTTAGGATTTTATGGATTCCTCCATGTCTTGTCCCACACCAGGGGTGAAATGGGGAAGATACCTCTCAGGGTTCTTAGGTAAATCATAGATGAATCCTAGGGCATTAATGGCAAAGATGACTAACCTAGCCATTTTAGGTTGAAATTTGGGATAGGTTATGGGGATGATCTAATAAGAATAATAGTAGGTCTAGGCTAGTTAATCTTGGGTTTTTTGTGGAAAAGTAGTGGAAATAACCAATCAACCTCAGTGTGACCTAGCCCTAGTAATAGACAAACTAGTATCTAGGATGATTCAAAATCAAATAGTAGTTATCATGTTATTACCAATAATCCAATATTGACATAATCATAAAATAAAATTAATGACAAGCATGAATCATTCGCATGATAATAACTCCTTATAGCACTAATTTTTGTTCACTCTAATGTCCTCCTGATCATGAAATGTCCATGAGATTAGTAATTCCATAAAAGGGGAAAGTGAAGATGACTACAAAATTTTTTCCTCCATTTTAATATGAGGTATTTGAATTAAAAAATGTAGTTTACATGAATATTCTCTAAGATATGCACTATTACCATCAAAAGTTTAATCTAAATTTCATACATGCAGGTCAAAGATTATTATGAGAATTTGAGTATTAGAATTTATATTTATAAATACAAGGGTAAAAAGTAATTCAAATTTAAATAACAAACACAAAAGAGAGGGAAGGATAAGGTAGAAAAGTGATCCTCCATGTATAGAATGAACTCAATGCATTTATCATTCAACCAAATGACTCTACCACAATTATACCAATATAGACTGAGTTTCACTAGAGTTCTACCTCTAATAACATACAGTGGGAAGAGTCTAAGGGAACTAGGAGTATGCCTTCAATATGAGTTCTCACTAAATATGAGTACTAGGAGATTATATTATAGTACACATAAATACCATATGGTAATTTATAGATTAAAACATAAATTAACAACACTATAAAAATAAATAAGGGAACTCACACATTGATTGTAATAACTAAGAACATTATAACCATAACACACATCAAGTAACAATGTATTAGTCCAATTAATGTATAATTGATTATCATTCAAAAAGGGAGATGAAATAAAATTGAATTTCATAACAAAACCTTAATAGAAAATAGAAATTGTATTCATTAAAATAAGTGTTCTTACAATAATCAATCTAGGCCAACATTATAGTCTAGAGAGATGAAGATAAAAGTAGGTGAAATATTGGCTATAATCTGACATCAATTTTGAGAAATATTTATTCAACATATTATATTACAATATGAATTTTAATTATATAGATAAGGATGGGTCTCACCTCCAAATAACACGAGGATCCCATCCTAGGCCATCATTCCCACTCATTATAGTTACAACCATAATTTGAAATTTAAAACAAAAAAATGCCTACAAACCCATAAAAGATATATGGGGGACCACTTAACTGATATGAGGAGGTGGTTGAGATGGTCAAGATCCTAACTAATTTGACCTAACATCCATATCTTTCAACAAAGTCTCCATGAGGTGAAACTCCTTATCCATCTTAGCAAGGTTCATTGGGGGCTACATACATATTATCTCATCTTGAGTCACCAGTCTCTAATACATTTGGAAGGGTTCTTCCATTGATTCTTAGAACCTATAGACTTGGTTTATACTCATCATAAACTATGTTAATAGATCTAACACTACTTGGGCCTCTTATTGGTTTACTTTAATGACCTTATCCCTCATGACCTAGTTGAATTGACTTAGGTGGACTCTAAATTCCCCTCAATTGATCAAGGTACCATCAAGTTGGAATAACATAGATATATTCACTTCCTTGAAGTAAGTCAATATATTATTCTTTACCTCTTATAATGGTCTAGTTGTATTATACATCACAAATAATCATTCTTCTATAGCATCCCTCATGTTCCTAGTGTACATCTGATACAACCCCAAGTCTGAGGTCAACATTAATTTAAAATATAAGAATATCCTTTTATTTATCACCACTTATAGCTTTTAACACTTCCAGTTATCTCAAAAATCCTCTCCATGTAGGCCTAGGTCCACTAGATAAGTACATTGGTATCATCTAGAGTCTCCACTACTTTCCCATAAGATAGAAAAGAGTAGTATGAGGGCATCCTTGACCTACCCAATCATCCAAATGGGAAAATTGATCTTAAATTGTGATTAAAAGGTTTGAACCTAGATCTACATTTATTTAAGGATATTTTTAAACACATCATGAGCTTCTCAAAGAACAAATAGTGGTCCTCAATAATACTTTCTTCCCTAGTGAAAGTCTTCACCTTGGTGAGGGATAATAGGTCTTGATAGGTCTACCAAACTAATGGGTTACCCTCTTGGATAAAACTCTATGGTAGTGTCTAATTCAAGCTTCTAGAGGCTTAATCTAAGATCCACTTTACATTTGGGTCAACTTAGGTAGTCATCTTCAGTGCATGTGACCTTAGGGCCATTCTTCAAGTTATGCAAGGTGTATGATGGGTGGATGAAATGGTAGTTAATGGTGGAGGATGAGGTGGAGGGGAGATGGAGGAAGTGTAGGAAATTAACAAGGAAAGTATTAAAGGTAGAGGGGTAATAGGATAAAAAGGAGGAAGGATAAAGGGGAAGGCCCATGGTAACATTGATGCCCACCATTGTTCCTAGGTCAAATTCACCTGAGGGGGAATTGCCCCCTAAAATTGGTCATTGAATAAAAGGGAACATATGGGTTAGTTAAAGGTTAATGACATGGTACCCTAGGTGATAAAAATATGGAGTTAGGGAGAATGGCACTAAGTTTATGTGACTGGGGATATAAGAACTATAGAGGACTATGGATAAGTTTGGAATAGATCAGACTGACTTCAAGTTTCCTTCTGCTTATTATTTAAACTCTTACCTAGGTTGGCTTTATATGATATAGTGGAAGGAATGTTCAGTATAATAGGAACCATGAGGTTTGATGGTGTAGGAATAAAATATATTAAGGAAGGAATTGATATGATTAGAATGGGTACTAGGAGGGTCCCTTATATTTTTGGTACACTCCTTATCATTGTAGTTATACCCATTGATAAAGGCACACCCAAAGAAGGTACTAAGAGAACTCTAGGTTGTGAAATGTATGGTGTGGAGGAGGAAAGGATTCTTAGGAGGATTGAGGAAAAATGTAATTGTGAAAATTATAGATGGATTGAAATGAGGAAAAGAGGAAGTACCACTTAAGGGGTTTGTGATAGTGGAGTGGATTTGGTGGGTGTCAAGATCAAGAGTTAGAAAGTGATAGGAATGAGGGGTAAAAGGGAAATGAGATATGTTAGAGGTGTGAAAAGGGGAGCCTAAATGGGTTCCAATTAGTATCATCACTCTAAACTTTCCCTCTTACTAATAACCACATACAACCTAAGGGTTTATGTAGCCTAGGGTTGAGGTGTTGGTGGTTGAGCTGGTTTCACGTAAGCTACCTAACATCAAGTAATTTAGGTCTAGATTTACCATGTCCAAACTAATAGATATAATAGAGGAGGTATAGGTATATATATGGAATGAGGAGAAACTAGAGGAGGCAAAGGAAAAACTAGGGCATGAGGAGTATGATCTACTAGAGGAGGTAGAGCTAGACTTGGAGCATGAAGAGGATAAGATGGTGGGATGCCCTATAAGATCCTTTGAGAGATATAAAGAGATATCTAATTTGGATATTTTATGGGTTGATAAGGAGCTAGAGGAGGTGTAGAGGGGCTTTCATTAATTTTATTTCCCTTCTTCCTCTTTACCATGATATGGGACAACACTTATTATTCATTAGTGACATCTAGGTAGAGTTTATCATCATGCTCTAACTGATGGCTATAGTTAATATTGAGGTGGGTTTAATATCACATCAAGTAGGCTCTAATTATCCCCTTTGGTTTCTAATTATAGATCTTTCATCTCATGTGTGTTAAGGATTCTTGCATTGCCACCATATTTTAGATTAAATGGAAGGATTTGTAGATGTGATGCCTAATTATGATTGAAAGTGGTGGGCATGCCTTTCAATAATGTTGTATATAGAATCCAAAGATGACCTCCACTATCTAATAGGTAATATCCTATTCTAATATATATTTTAGAATGAAATATGAAAGTTAGAGGGGATCCTTGAGGAAAATCATAATCTAGATCATGGTGTCCTCCCTATAAAATTAATAGTCATCGATAGTGGTGATGAAATCCTTGATTGTTTTTTATAGTTGGGGAATCATCATCTCATTGATTTCTTGGTAGACCACTAGATATAAATTCTCACATATGTCTCAAAGGTGGATGTGGAATTGATGGCCATATATATTATATAGAACTACATAGATTGTTAATCCCCTTAGAACCCACATAGAAAAATATGGATGCTTAAAAATGAACATCCCATAGACTACATCCATTAGGTATCTCATCATGTAGAAATTATCCCTTCTTGGGCATATACGATGGCATTGACCAAATTTAATTTGATCAATATTCCCATGTTATATAATTTTGAGTGTGTGAGGATTATATGTAAGAGAGTCACCCATAACTCATTAATGTACAAGAAATCTTGGGCCCTAAATAATCAATTCATTAGGATCATGCCTACCTAGAATTCCTCACGAAAGGTTCAAAATATGTATGCATTAATATCCTCTATTTTAACCAATTTATCATATAGTTTCTCATCCCAATCATAGAGGACATCATATATTTGGTAAGTCCCCATCTAGACCATCATTGCTATTGCATCATAATAAAAGGTGTAATTTAGGAGGGAGTAGTACACCTTGAATATTTTCCCAGAGATATCAAAAATCTAGTGTTAAGAGTTAGACAAACACATCTAGTCATGGACTCTATCCTACACATAAATTTAATTATGAAGGAGGTTTTTAAACAAGTTGGTGTATGGGAATGCATTTATTTTAGTAGTATCTCTATAAAGTCTACACTTCTTATAGGATCAAAAGACATCCTCAAACTCTACCTTTTGGTCATTTTCAGATATTGAATCCTTAGGGACTTACTCAACCACTTTAAATAAGTAATTTTAATTCTTTAATTTGGTCAAGACATCTATGAATGTGGTACATTGGTACTTAGGTTCAACCTTTGGGTTTAAGGAGGATGTAGCCATTGTAGCAAGGTGAAGGGACAATAGGTAAGCTCTAAGAGTATGAGGCAAAACATATAGGGGTTCTCTATGAGAATTAGAGAGATAGGAGTTAGAGTGTTATTTAAGGTATAAGTGGTAACTATTAGTGATATTACATTACGATTTTATAAATGCATGCATATAACCTCCTAATTAGTGACATTTGGTAGTTCATTTGCTATAAATTCAAATTTGAGTTGGTGACTATATTTTCTCTCTTTACTTCTAAATATAGAGGTGATTTCAATAAAAAATATCCTTTGATATTAGTCGAATATATCAATGGTGAAGGGATGTTTTAAAATTTTCTAATCAAGGTCAGCTTCCTAGTTTGTTAATGCCTAACATGTGGTAGGCACATGGTCACATATCTTAGAGGCTTCTTGGTTAACTCCTAATTTCTAAGACATGTCATCTACTCATTGGTCCTCTTACTAATGGTTAACACCTAGGCATAGATTCATACTCCATGTCATTCCCTTATGAATGGTGAGTGTTACTTAGGGACATGTGGCACATCTTGATTAGTTCTCCAACCTCAAATATACCTTATTTTAACTTTCATGATGCCTTAAGTGGCTGCTAGTTCATCTTCCTTATTGGGAGATCTGGCACATTCTCATTTGGTCGAGCTCTCATATGATCTAACATCTCTAATTTTTCAAGGACTATCCATTATAACACCTTACAATGTGATTCCTTCTCATTCAACCAAGCTCTCCTAAGATCTGACATTTTTGATAGGTTCAAGGACTAGCCACTCTACTACTCAACAACATGGCCCTTTCTCATTTAATCAAGCTCTCCCAATCTCTAACATCTATGATAGGTTTTGGGACTAGTTTCTTTGATACTTAATGATGTGGTACCTTCTCATTTGGCTAGGTTATCCTAGTCTCTGACATCTCTAAAAGGTTTGGGGACTAGCCATTTTAACACCTTATGACATGGTGCCTTATCATTTGGCTGGGCTATCCCAAGCTCTAACATCTCTAATAGGTCTAGGGACTAGACTCTCTAACAATTGGAGACATATCACCTTGTCATTATTCTATGATCTCTTAAGATTTGACATATTTGATATGTCTAAGGACTGACTATTCTGTCACCTTACAACATGGTGCTTTCTCATTTGGCTAGGCTCTCTCAGGCTATAACATCTCTAATAGGTTTAGGGAATATGTACTCTAACACTCAATGAAATGTCACCTTCTCATTTAATTAGGCTCCCTTAGGATATGACATCTCTGATAGCTATAGGGATTGGTGATTCTAACACATTGTGACATGGCACCTTCTCATTTGGTATGACTTTCCTAGGTTTTGACATTTCTGGTATCTTAGGGGATTGGCCATTATGACACTTAGGCAACATGTTTCCTTACTTAATTGGGATATTTTGATCTCTAATCTCTACAAAAATACTAAGTAATATATGAAAATATATGCAATTAATTTAATGCTTACACATCCCTTACTAAGACTTTGATTTACCACAAAGGGCAATGGTTTTGTTGCTCTAGGAAAGGAGTGAGACTCTAGGAACTCCCATCAAAATAAGACTTAAAATGTTAGCATATTAATTCAAAAAATAACTAGTCTACCTTAGTTACATAAATATAAATGAGGCCTACTACTATTTAGGTAAATCAAGGTGACATATATTCTAAATATTTAAGTAGGTGAAATTGACAAGAAAAAAATAAAGGATCTTAAAGCTATGGTACATGATATTTTTAGAGGGGTCACCCATTTCAAAGAAAAGGGGGCATGTTGGACACAACATAAAGTATCAAACTTAAATTGAATGAAGCCTACCATGACATAGGATTTAACCTACTTAATGTAAATACCAAACCTTTTCAAAATAACTCTTCTAGTACATATAAGGAAGACTCTTTAGACACTAAAATGGGTTCCATCTATAGTCACTTTGAAGACATGTATCCAACCAATGTATTCCATGAAAGAATAATTTTAAAATTCAACCTTGCATATTTAAATATAACCTACAGGGTCTAACAACTAACACCTACACTTTATCATTTTAAAAATGATGAAGACTTTTTAAATTATTGAGCATAAGAGATCATATTCTAATAGGTGATCATAAGAAGATATTTTTAATATAGTTAGATGACTCTACATATTATTGGGAATTATTATCACATAATCACATTATTACCACAATAATATCACATGAATAATACCTTGATAAGGAACTCAATCTTCCTCCTCCACCCTCAAAATATCAAGAAGAATCAACTCTTCTTGTTGAATATAGCATTATAATCAATATAAGAATAAAATAAGATCCAAAAATAGTCAAACTTGTTATGTATTTGACTCAATAAGAATGGGAATCATTGAATCATTTTATTAAATAATTATCTTACGTATTTTATTCAATTTATATAGATATGCCTGGGATTGGTCCTTCATTTGTGTTACATCATCCTGTGGTTCATCTTGATGTAAAATCTATAAATCAAAAACATAAAAAATGCATCCCAAGGTTGAAATCTTAGTGAAGGAGGGACTAAAGATGTAATTGGAGGTTGTATTGATCCATCCTTATATTATACATATTGGATATCAAATCTTTTACCAATGTCAAATAAACTATCATGAATACAAGTTTGTATAGACTTTAGTGATACTAACAAAACATGTCCCTAAGATGAATTTACATTTCCCAACATTGACATGATTGTGGAATATATAGTTGGTCATGAAATTTTGTCTTTAATGGATGGTGTTTTGGGTTATAAACAAATAAAATATCTCTTGAGGACCAACACATTATGGCATTCACAATACCTTGGGGAACCTTTTGATATCAAGTAATTCCCTTTGGTCTCAAGAATGCTAAAGACACATATCTAAGAGTAATGATTGTTATCTTTCATGAAATCATGGAGGATTATGTTGATGACCTTATTTACAAATCACAATCTAGAAAAAACCATCAACAAGTGCTTCATAGAATTTTTGATAAAATGAGAGAATACAAGGTTCATTTAAACCCCAAAAAATGTTTTTTTGGGGTGAAATCAAGGAATTTATTGACATTTATTATTTCACAATGTGTTATAGAAGTTGATCCTTCCAAATTTTTAGTTATAATGAATATGCCTCCACCCATAAATCTCAAATAAATTTAGAGTTTGCAAGGAAAAATAAAAGCAATACAATGGTTCATATCTCAACTTGAAAACATTTTTCATCCATTCACATTCCAAATTAAGAAATACACTTTGTTCACTTGGAATGAGAATTCCAACAAGGGATTTGGAAATCTTAAGAAATATATTTCCAATACACCAGTTTTAATTCGACCTACTACAAGAATTTTTTTTTACTTTTGAATATATTAGATACACAATATACATTGAGGGTATTATTGGCACAACATGATGATAATGAATCAGAATGGGTAGTGTATTAGTTAATAACTTTGGTATCATATTAACTTAAATACTCTCAAATGAAAAAGGCATGTTTCATGGTTTTTTTAACTTCCCAAATACTTCACCACTACATGCTCAATAGCCACACTAAAATCATTGAAAAAATTGACCCTCTTAAGTATCTATTATCCAAAATACTTTAAATAGGTAGAATGAAGAAGTGGGTCATGCTTCTTAGTGATTTAGATATTGAGTATGTGAATAAAAAATTAATCAAAGGATAATTAATATAAGATGCACTAGTGGAGTCCACTCTAGAAGATCATACAGCTCTTGTTATAGATTTCCTAAATCAAGAAATAATGTCAGTTGATGAAACCCTAGTTTGATAATTTTATTGTGATGGTTCTTTGACAAATCATGTTTCAAGGGAAGGTATCTTACTAGTTACATCATATGTAGATTGTATTCCCAAAGAATTGTGGATTGAGTTTCCTTATACAAATAACACAATATAATATGAATCTTTCATAGCTTGTCTTAAGCTTGTAATACAATGGCATATCCAACATATTCTTGTCTTTGGTAATTCCAAACTCATCATAAATCAATTCACTTATTAGTTTACATCTCATGATGACAAATTAATCCCTTATAAAAGGATTTTGAATATCCTAAAATTGTGATTTATAATTATCCAATTTACATAAATGCTATAGTTTAAGACTAGAGTAGCTAATGCCATGGTAACTATTGGTTCATTACTTAATATCAAAACCAATAAAAAAAAATTATATATATAATACTTGATGATATCGACATATGAAACTCTTGATTCTAAGATGGTTTATGAGGTGGTTGGTCCCACTTCTCCTTAATACACTGACATTTATGAATATATCCATAATAACACCCTTCCATCTAACTCAACCCATAATCAACATAAATCATTCATCCAACACACATTTTTTTACGTAATACTTAGTCAAAATTTATATCTAAGAGGTTATGATGGAACCATACTATGATGTTTCAATTCTAAATAGTCCAATTTGGGAAATAAATAAGTTCATGAAAGAATTTGTGGTGCTCAATCTAGTGGTATATTTCTTGATAAAAATTTATTGCATGTAGGTTATTATTGGACTACCATGGAGTTTGATTCTTGTAATTATGTTAATAAATGTGCAACTTTCCAAAATCATGGTTATTTCATACACAATCCTTCATAAGATTTGTAACCCATTATAACATTTTGGCCATTCTCCATGTGTGGGTTCAACCTCATTGGAAAAATAAATTATAATTCTTTTGATGGCCATAAACACATCATTACTGCCACTAAATATTTTACCAAGTGGGTTAAAGCAATTCCCTCAACATATATCACTATAAAATAGGATTTAAAGTTCATTTTAACACATATTTTTGTCATTTAAGAATCCCTTCTGCTATCATCATTGATAATGGAAAATCATTAAATAATAAATAATTCAAGGCCCTTTGCACTACCTACCATATAAAACATAAGTGGTCCACTCCATACTACCTCTAAGGTAATGACCAAGTAGAGCCAACTGATAAAAATATTCTAAAAATCCTTAAATAAATTACTAAAGGATTTGGTCATGAATAACATACATAAATTTATCCCACCTTCTAGGCATATTGCAATAACATACCCATGCCCAAAATGGAAACCCCTCATTCACTTGTTTATGGTAATGAGTCCACTCTACATATAGAAGTCGAGATTCCATATTTATTCATATGCTTATAAAATATTATTGATGATGATTCTTACCGAATATCATACCTTAGTAAACTCAACCTTCTAGATGAAAAGTTCCTCAATGCTATTGACCATCTATAAGTTTACCAAAAGCACCTTCATCTTATTTATAATAAATAGATTAAATCCAAGGAATTTGAAAATACATATATTGTTATCAAGGAAAACCAAAAAAATCCAAATGTAGAAAGGAAGAAGAAAAGAAAATTTGAACCCAATTAGTTGGGCCCATATGTCATTATTTCCAAGTATGGATCTAGAGATTATATGTTGGCTACTATAGATGGAAAGGAGTTTGGTGAGATTATGAACATCATACACCTTAATATATTTTATGCCTAGTTTTATCTAATGGTATTGTATATACATTACATGAAAAAAAATGAAACAAATAAAAAAAATTGAAAAAAAACAAAAAAAATTAATAATACAAATAAAAAAAGATAGAAAAGAGAAAAATAGTGCATCCAAAAGTGAAAACTAATCTACTAGAACTTTGGGCAAGCACCATAGTGAAATCTATATTTCTAAAACCATTAGTAATCCATTGTCTATATAAACCCTAGTTACTTAGGGGCATTTCATTCATAGTTGTCAATTGTATATTCTCACATCATCACTTGTCTTTTCATCCACCTTTGACATCTTAGCTTAGGGATTGATATTTGTACTTATGTTACTATGTACTTGTTCACATTCTGAGGAACATTTTATATGTGACCATTAATATAAAATTTACATCCATGAAAAATTTATCTAAAATATACAAACAAACACAAAAAATTTACCTATCCATGTTTACCAACCGTTTTACCTTTCCAAACATTAACATTGTTCACTCACACATTTTCTTGGGAGGGAAATTTATCATCTATTCATCCACAAATGATAATTCATCAATTAACCCATTTTATCATCAATTCCCATATTGTAAGAACTATATCTCACTTGATATCCTCACATGGAATTTTCACATGGAGGATCATGTAGGTAGTACTTAGAGACATGGGGTCTCTAGGGACAAATCAACCACCATCATCCCCATCATCCCATTCCCCCAAAGGATGGTTTCACTTTTTTAGATCCCTATCCAAACCCATATAGTTATCTTTTGGCTTCCTCATTGATCATCCAATGTTGTCATGGTTACTAGATATCAAAGGTTTAATCCTACCTTATGATTTTTGTCAAGTCATGTGATTTATCTATATATTTTTTGATTTTTCTTTTCTTTATTTATTTAATTAGTCATCATTTGATTGATATTGTGTGTCTTGTCTTTTACTTATATTTTTGTGTGAGATTTCTATTTCAGTATGTGTGTGTCATGTTTACATCTCCTTTACTTATTTTATTGACATCATTATGTGTATGAAAAAATAATGTGATTATGGTATTTTATATCATGATACATTAAGTCAATCACAAGTGAATATTTCTTATCCATACACTTAAAAACACAAAAATACTCATGGTAAAATCCTTACTCAATTATTCATATTGGAATTCCAATACAAAACAAAAATGAATAAATGATAACTATCTAACCATTCATACATCCATACATTTTTCCATTTAACCATAATAAAATCTAAAAGGATTAACATATGATATAATAAATCAAAAGCATGATAATAATTACCATACCATATCTATCCATCTATGTCATCTACCATATATAAAATAATAATGATATCCATCCATAAAGTATAACACATCCATAACACAAAGTATAATGCCCAAAATGAATCATGTATGTATGTATGTATGTATGTATGTATGTATGTATGTATGTATGTGTGTGTGTGTGTGTGTGTGTATATATATATATATATATATATAGACACACACACACACACATACATACATATACATGATTCATTTTGGGCATTATACTTTGTGTTATCGATGTGTTATACTTTATGGAGGGATATCAGTATTATTTTATATATGGTAGATTATATATATATATATATATATATCAAGTGTGTCATGATAAATCAATATAATAAAAAATCTCAATAAAAAATACATTGATATACCATAAATAACGATCTCATGTCTCTCCTTAGAAATTATAAGGGGCATTTGTAGTCAGGATCAGGTCATGTCACCATGGTGTACTCCTTGGAGGACCCATAACATGATGTGATCCCTATCCTATAGATATATCTAACTCCACAATATGGACTAATTTCCCTAATAAATACCTCATATTAGATTACAATCTTAATGATGGTGCTCACTGTGATTGAGGAACTACTTCCTCATATAAACTCATATAGTATGTCACTTGATCCATGGATATCATTACCATGTCAAAGGCTACTAATTATACTAGTACTTTTAAGATCTCTCTCACCTCAACCACCTCAATCCATAATGTTTCTATCTCTCTCTCTCTCTCTCTCATATATTATACCCAAGCTTGTATCATCAAGAGTATAAGTAGTTGCATTCTGTATGCCTAACCTAACTACTAAATAAAAATCCTCACCCTATAGTCTATCCACCTCATCTTGAATCCCATAAATATACTTTTATAGATATAATCTCTATAGATATTAGACCTAGTAACCTATCCTAGCCGTCAACCTCTTATTATAACTTACCATCCTCTCCTTTTAACCTTATATCTCAATATCATGAGCTCTAATCTCAACATGTAAAATATCTTAAAGCCTTTAATATACTAGTGATCTATCTAGCCTTGATGGCTTAGATCCATCTCTTCCCTCTATCTCCATTTTGGTAATAGGTCTCATTTCTATGTCACCTCCAAAATGACTACTTGATGTGTCTCCATTCCACTTATTGAGTCCTCTGTAAAATGTCTCATCCATGTATCCTCCCCCAAGTCCACTCCAATATACTCTCTAATCTTTATTGGATTATTTTTCATGATCTAAATATTTTAGTTTATTTTATTTAATTACATTTTTTGTTATCCTAGTAGTTTTACCCATTACTTAGTTTTTATAAACCAACTCTTCTTTCTATAAGATTTTTATGCTTACTATGTACAAATATAAAATAACTTTTTTATTGAATAAATTTTTCATATTATTCCTCCAAAATCAGGACTAATCAGTGGTGTTAGAGCCTTGTGAAGTACTCATTGATGCAACTAAAGTGGAAGATCAATAAACTCTATAGAGGAATATGTTAGATCCATTAAAATATTGAGACATGTAGGATAAGCTTGATTTATGCCCCTAGCTATGACATTTAAATGAGACTGTAGTTTCAAATCTTGATAGAAAGTGTAGCATAGCCTGAGCTGATATGGGAAGTTGACTAGTAGAGAGAAGACATGTATTCCTACCTGATAGATAGTTTTTATATGGTGAATTAGACTTGTTTACAGTCATGACCTATAGAGAATAAGACAAGCAAGCCTATTATCAAAATGGGTTTACATTCTAGATGTGTCACTACTAAGTATCAAAGAGGGTATTTTTGATCTTAAAGATATGGCTAGTGACATGCATTTCGGTAGAGAAGATTTTGATAACATACTGGTTATATTTGTGTTGGTATAGGAAAATAAAATTACATGCATCTCTCCCTTTGAAGGAAACTTATAACAAAATATATACATGCATTTTCTATCAAAAGCACTCCAAATCTGATCTACAATAATAAAAAAATAACTTATAAATTCTCAATGACAAATAATGGTGCAATAGGGGTTTTATATGTTTGTTTTACTAGCCATTTTGTGGGCTCTACCAAAAGCAAGGCACATTTGACTTGCTATGCAATTAAAATGATTAATACATTTTCACATTTAGGTGAAACTTATTTGGTGGATGTTATTTTTTAAAATGTTTCCTCACATCCAAAAAATCATTTTTACTTAGACTATTGTTCCTTTATGTTTTAAACTTGTATGTAGAGGGATTGGTAGATATACTTTTGATGGTCACTTGTACAAGAAAGATCAAGGTTCAAAACCCACTGATATCATTTTGGTCAAAATTATTATTATTTTTATATCATTTTGTAAAAGGTGTTATAAGGTGTGATATTTATACAAAGTCTCATAATTATTTGTATTTAGAATCTATTTGGAAGGTAAAGGAAAAATCTTAATAACATTCCATTTCTTGACATGATTATTTTTCTTTAGCATCATGGCTAAAATTATTAGTCTCATTTTTGAAAATGGTAAATTATCACCTAAAACTATAAATAATGGAGTAGAAACATGTTTACACATTCATATTTAATGATTTGTGGGAAATCACTAAGAAAGAGACCACACGACAAACTAAAGTGATGAAACTAGTTGAATATCAGAAGCTTGATAAACATGCACTGAATAGGTTATCATTCATAATGAGATGGTTAAAATTGGTGCATGGAAATCATGGAATGAATTAAAATATTTGTATTATAAACAACATGCATATAAAAATATTGACCTTCTTATGTATCTTTTGAACATAAACTAGTAGATAATGAAGATGTCTCTAAATATCTTTCTCACATGAAAACATTTAAATAAGAATCTACAAACTAGTGGTAAAATTGATGATGACATGTTTATTTACATCACATGGACTGGTATTAATTATATATACACAATTTTTTTGGAAATGTTACAACTTAGTGATAATCTTAATGGTGTAGTATTCTTGTGATAAGCTTAATTCTATATTGACTTAACATGAGAGATAATTTACAAAGAAAAAAATGCCTATTGAAGAGGCTCACTATGTAAATAACATGTCATAATATAGATATAATCATCATGTATAATGAAAATTTTATAAGCATTATCTAAAACACTCTCAGTGACATTCTCTACATCATTTTTGAAAATGTCCACAACATTCACATTAACACTGTCTAGGGTCTTCCAAATGTAGACATCATCATAAGCATTCTTCTCACTCATATAGTTTTTAAAGTGATTCAACATATATCATATCTAATAGATAGGAAAGATCCCACATGTTTCAAATTTGGTGTAATTAGACATCTTTTAGATGTATGTCCTTCATGATGACCTTGTTCTCCACATAAAAAGAAAGCTAGAGCAAATTATATGGATCATTATAGTAGCACATATTTTAGTTACTCTAGTTATTATAGTTATTCTAACACTTAATATAGCGAGGAGGCATCCTATATGGTTGAGATCTATGGTCTTGATGGACTTGATACCATATTTTGAGTACCCAGTTATTCACCCATCTTGTGTAAGCTACTAGGCTCAAGACTAGAATTTGTTATAATAGCAGTTTCTTGGCTTGTGTTCTTTCTTTCAATTCCATTTTTGGTTTTCCATACCTGATATTCATGTCATGGAGTAGACATGATTATTCAATTTTGTTTCTCTTGATGCACATCTTCTTAACTCTTTCCTAATAGGGGAAAATATTTTACATTTATTGGTCTTTTATTAGTCATCAATGATAGTATGAGTTGATATGGGTTGCTAGTACCTTTAGTGTTAGTAAATGTCATCAATATTTTTTGGACATGAAGGAGATTTTCATTACATAGTAAAAGTTTTTCACATAGATAAGTTCCTATGTGAGACCTCATGTGGATCAATGTATTTGGACATACTTGATTGTGTTCTACTATAGTATGATATGATGATCATCAAGGTTGATACAAATTAGGTCATGTTCATCATCCATTTTTTTTCATAACTCATAGGAGTGGGCTTATTTATGGAGTGGCATCAATTTTTGTTTAGTGCCAGAGGTATAGTGCACCACTTACAATTATGGTTGGGATCATTTGATGACTTTAACATCATTTCTCTAGTTCATTCATTTGTTATACCCATTTGGATCAAGGGAGAGTTTTTTGGATTATTTTTCATGATCTAGATATTTTATTTTGTTTTATGTAATTACCTTTTTGGTTGTCTGGGTAGTTTTACCTATTAGTTGGTTTTTTAAACTAACTCTTCTTTCCAAAAGCTTTTTCAACTTACTATGTACAAAAATAAATTAAGTTTTTTATTGAATTCATTTTTTTAATTATTCCTCCAAAATTAGGAAAAATCAATCTCTACATCATATAGTTATGTAGAATCTCTCCTAGGTCTCCTCTATTCATTCCCTAACTATCTAACAACTTGTCTCTAAATTTCACCTCTCTATTTTTTAACTACCCTCATAATCCTAACATGAATCTTATCCCTCATGGATGTCTAGACAAACATGATAAAAACCTCTATCTAGATGTTCATAGAGGATCATATGGTATTATCAGTCTCATAAGCTATTTTCTAGCCCACCAATCAACATAACCATCTATTGTACCTATATAAATAACATCCATACTTTTTTCAAATGTAATAGTATGTAAATGTTTCTAACTATGCTTAACAACATTAGGATATATGCATTCCCCCTTTTATTTCTCTCTAACCGACATCATAAATACATGTGGCTTTATAGGAATGTGATATCTCACACTAAAATGTCATAACACTTTATCTAGACTTTATCATTCAATAATATAATCATGCACACCCATTATATAACACTATGTCATTATGTAATCCATATGAAATACATCTTGTGCCCAATGAAATTCAATCTCTCTATAGGGTTTTCATGTAATTTGATCATCTCCAAAATCATCTATCACCCTCCTATACCAATACAAGTTACCCAAGTGTGTTCTCTACACACCTATAATAACATGCCATTTGTATGGTATAATCTCATGCTTTAAACTCATGTTCATGTGCCATATCGTATGTTACAACATAATGTGATTCCATGAACATACCTATAAAAGTGTTAATGACCTAACCTCTCTCATCCATGTAAACTACATGTTGTAATTATCTATACAAATATATCAATACATAGGGCCCCTATGTGAATATCTCACCGATCTCCATCATATCACCTATCACATCTAGGATTCCAATTGGGAATAATATCCCACTCTTGTCAAGATGCATAATTCCACTTACAATAACCATGAGTACAATAGTAAATGCATATGTCTCTAAGTTAATGCATATGTCAATGTCCACCCCATCTCTAACACCTAGAATCATGTCCTCTCCAAAAAACCTACATAATTAAAATGCCCATGATTCCTCACATCAATAAATTTCTATACCCTATATAAAGATCCCTAAGATCCTCCATACATCCTCTAGTGTAGATATCATCTCACCTATCAGTGGATGAAATATACTAGTCTCACTATGCCATCTCTCTACTAATGTAGTCAATAATGATCTATTCACTCAAATATCAAGCATATTAGTAATATAAGATAGTCTAGTATCCTATAAAACCCAAAACCTATACTTACTGAATCTGATGATCCATGTTATATCTCTTAATTTATGCTCTTGTGTATTTAGAACTAGTAATACCTCCTACAAAAATACATAGTAGTATAATGTTAATCCTATAATGAGATAATATATCAAATCACTCATAAAACACTCATCATTTTATCTACTAATATTTAACTTATCCATCTATTATTATTACATGTATATTTCCTAAATAATAAGTATCACAATAAATCCTAAATAATTAACTAATGTAGTGCACAATTTCACTACACCCATTGATGATTTACTAGTGAAGTGTTTAATTTTGCAATTACCTCTTTTTCATTCTAAAATAATGAAATAAAAAATATATTTTATGATTTTTATTCTAAAATAATTTATTTGACCATTTCAATTAGTTAATTTATTGACCCATTTTCCTACTTCTACTTTAAAATTTTCACTGTGGAGTTTTATAATTTCTCTACAGCTTTGGATGATTTTTCAATTACCATTAACTAATTTTTTTCTTTCAATATAGAATTAACTAAAGGGATAATTATAAAATCATTTAACTTATTCTTAATATGAAATAACTGGCTTAATAAATTCAAATATTGAAATTGTACTCACTGGGTGCCCACTCATCTCAAGCCTCTGGTATCTCCTCGCTCGCTCGATACAATTCTAGTGAATGGAAATACCATTCATTTTTATCTACAACCCCAAAAAAAATCACTCAACCAAAATTTATTGACAAATAACATATAAAATCAATTTTCATAAATTATTGTCAAAATCCACTCTCCCTCTATTAATAGTTTTCCCCATATTCAAATATTTTCCCCTTCATCCTATAGTTTTGACATTTTGCAACCATTTTTTTCCAAAATTAAGACCAATAATTAATGAATGTGCTAAATTTTATATAATTAATTTCAAATATCAATCATGTAATATTTTATCCAAATTTTAAAAAGTATATTTTTTGTTTTCTGACACACAACTTACCATCATTGGGATAATCATTCCAACATCTTCTTATGTGATCTATGAATCCTAAGCACCATCCAAACATGCAATTTATGCATGTGAAATATTATTTTCTATGATCTATTCTCTAGTTTTCAACTAAGGGAAAAATATTTTACACATTATTTAAATGTGAAAGTATGGTATCACTTTTTAATACTTTGATTTATTTATGGCATTAACTATCACCACTTCATCATTTCCCTTTAATTATTTTAAGCATTCGTTTTCATCTATTTATTATATAATTATAATTCATGGTGCATCATCCAAATCATTTTAATTTTTTTGGGGAAATGTTTTCTCCAAATTTATCAATGCTCTACTTTATTATTGTTCAAAATATTATTGCTTCACAACACCCTTTCAAAGAGGGGGAAATGTAGACACCTAAATTTCACCATTTAGTGTCTAAATTAACTTTAACATGATAACATTTATTATTCCATAGATTTTAATTCAAACTAATACTATTTCCATAAACTTTTTAAATAATTGAATAATTCTTATTTAATCAATTATGTAAAACTATTTTTTCCAAAATTATTTAATGAATCTAGATTTTCCACCTCACCCAAACATTTTCCACATTTATCTCAACCATGTGTTGATTCATCTAATGACCCTGATCAACTTATTCATCTTCCTTATGAGTCACCTTAGAGAATTGAAACCTCCTCAACCCATTATTGATGACTCACTCAATGAACTCCCATTTCCATTCAATAAATGAAATTGGTCATCATCCTCATAGATGAGGATTAATTATCCACCATTGATTATTTGAATAATTGGAAATATTCATATAATCCTCCACCATTCAATCAAACTCTTGTATGCCTATAAATTGACATGAAATACATCCATCCTCACTTATGCTAACAAAGTTTTATAAAATTCTCAAGAAAATCCAAGATATCAAAAGTCTATTTTCACACCAAAACACTGCCAAATTCCCCTTGCATTGGAGAAGATTGAGCAACCACATTTAGAGAGCAAGCTATTTTTAATCACAATGGAGGATGATTATAGTAATTAAATTATGTACATTTGTGATTTTATTTCCTTTCATTTGTAACTCTATCCATAGGTTGAGTTGATTTGAGTTTATATTTAATTTTTTAATTGATATCTTAGCCTTAGTTGCATTTTATATTTACCTTCACACAAAAAGTATGCAAAACATGGGTTTAGTAAAACATGTGTAAACATTCAAATGAAAATTTTACTATATATTTTTCATTTATCCATGAACATGTATATACCTACTTGTCACAAATTTGTCTAATCATCAAAATCCTTCACTAGTAGGCATAGTTCATCCCATTAAATGCTACAATCTAAAATAATGAAATAACATTAATAGTAATTAATTAAAACATATGGAATGTAAAATATTTTTATTATATTGAGATAATAAGGTTGGTTTTAAAATGAACAACAACCATTAATTTGTGACAAAAAATAAGGCCCAAGGTTAAGAAACTAAGCCAAAATGGGCTTCAAAGTAGAGAAGTCCATCAGAAAAAAAAATAAGCTAGAAAACTATATATCAATAAAAAAATAAATAGCAGGACTAAGAACTAAATAGAAATAAAGAGCTCTAGAGAGCTCACCTTATATTTTTCCTTCAACACATCCTATGTCTTACTTCGATAGGTTCTCTTGCTCAGTCCTTCAAGAGAGACTACTTTAGTTTTTAATTATTCAGAGGTGTTTTTTAGCCTTTGTTGTAAGTAGGTCTTAAGATGCATAAGATTCATTTTACAAGTTGGCTTCCTTCTTAATCATGGGAATTTCAACTTCCTTTCTCTTATCCATATCCTACTTGAGTTGATTGGTATCATATTTTAGGTCATTCCATTCCTTGATAATATTAGACATGTTCCTTCCCACATACATTAGTTTTTCTTTGAATACTTCCATATTTATTTTGTGATACCAATCTATATCATTTAGATTGTAGATATTTCTATGTGTGATTGTATTTTTGAGATATCGATCAAAGCTAATATATATATTAAGTTAAACCCAAATAAATAAAAACATCATAAGGAGAGAAATAAATAAATAATTAGCAATTCAAGAAATAAATCTTACCATCATCTGGTCCCTTATGGCTTCTCTCCAAGATTTTTCAACCAATTCTAAAGCAGTATGATTTGTTTATGGATTGATTCCTCATAACTTTAAAATGACTCTAATGGATTCCTTGGATAGTTGAATGGATTTTCAAGAGTATGAGGATACTTTAAGATGGTTGAATATGAGAGTATAATGAGATCTTATGGATTTTACAAAGTTTCTTATTATCTTGGCCATGTCCCAAGCATGGGTATTTATAGAATGGTAGATGGATTTTTAAGGAATTTAAAATTATTTAGAAGCCTCTATGTTTTATACTTTTAAAATCTTAGAGTAGCTTCTCTAGTTCTAGAGGTTTCTTGGTTGGTTTAGGGGATAATGGGGATTAGATAAGGATTAAATAAGGTTTAAGGTTTATGTGGATGTAGGAGAGGCTAGGGTGGTAAGTTATCTATTGGGTAGTTGAATAAATAATAAATTTTAATTTGTAAGTGGGATAGTGGGTAGTTAATGCAATAAGATCAGTAGTTAAGTATGCTAGTTAGTGGGATAATGAAGTGATTGATTGGTCATAATGGTATATAAAGGTTTAGGTGGTATAGGAAATATTATATAGGAAATAATATTTTAATTATTTGACTAGGATTATGATTATTAGAAAAATTAGTAGGATTAATAGAATAATTAAGATGAGTAGATTTAGTTGCATGCATTTTATCCCTCTTTTAAAGGGAATTAAGAGTGGAGTGAAGTGGAAGGAGTAATGGTATTTAAAATAAAAACCATTTCTTGGATGTGTTAATAGCTGATGTTAGTGGACATTATGATTCCCCCTTAAGTGGGCATATAGGGAGAAATGATCCAGATTGCTACTCAAAAAGAAATCCCTAGGGTGGGATAAGACCAAGATGATTAGGGGTTGGGATGAATCGAGTATTAAATGAGAAATGATTAAGATGCCTCAAGTAGAATTATGTTGGGATAAAGTGACTTAGCCTCATAATATAAGTCTTGGGCAATGACTAATGCATGGGGGGAGGAAATTTGACTATGATGATAAGATGAAAATTCCTAATACATTGATATTATCTAGGAAATGAAAAGATAATATAGGTCACAAGATTATTGATAATTCCCTCATAAGGACACATGAAAGGGATATATACAGTCCTATAAAGGGAAGTTGATAATTTATTATTGATAATAATCTAATTTAATACAAGTCTCATAACTCAATATGATTTGATAACTTTGAGTGATCTATAGGGGAAACAATGGGATGAGATGTTAGTAGTGTTTTAGTTATCCCTGGGCATTACAAAGATGCTAGGTATTTCCAAAATAGTCTTAAGAGGCCTCAGACTAATGTAAATATAACTTGGGATTTAATATTTATAATGAGGAAGATGAGACTATGCCCTAGAATAGTGATTTAGGGATGATGATAATGTGATTAAATGAGATAACAGGATGTGAAAAGGGATTTGGGGATCAATATTAGTAGATTGGGTTGGATATTAGAGTTAGGAAGGGTTAAATAAGATGTAAGGGGTAAAATAGGGGGTAGTTTAGAAAAATTTGGGTAAAAGTGGTCATTTTATCTATTTGTTATAGTGAAATTGTGCTATTGATACCAAGAGATGGATTATATTCCTTGTTTATCACATCACAAAGAGATGGTTTGAGAGCAATATAGGGTAGCCAACATAGGACCACCATTGACATGTCCATGCCTAGCTATTTGATTTTGTCATTTACACATTTATTATTTCATTTAAGGTGTGTATGTTTGGTCATGACAATATCACCACTAGGGGAATTACTCTCAATCATGATATTACCACTGTAATTGGTAGTAAAATAACCAAAAAATGTGGTTTTGCAAAACTAAAAGGGGTGACATGTAATTTTTTAATACCACAAATTACAACTTACATTACTGTAATAAAGTGAAGGGGGAAACATAATTTTATAAACTACATAGTTAGACCTATAATTTTGCAAAATTGTGTGTTTCAAATGGTGATATCTCCAAATGTGTGAATTAGGACAAGATCATGATAGGCAATTTTGTGGAAATTAGGGATGAAAATTGTTTAATGGTTTGGGAAAATAATGGTGAGGGGGATAGGTTAGTAGGAAGGTAAATGACTTAGGAATTAGTCAAGTTAGTAATTTAGATGGGTAGAAAAGTTAATTAGGAAGGGTTAGTAATGAGATAGGATAGGTTAATTAGAGAATAAGGTATGTGGTTGGTTTGACTAGTGAGATAGGTTAGTTAGATAATAAACTTTAATTTTATGGGTGGGAATTTTTTTAAAAATGGGTAATTAGATAGAGATGGTAGATTAGGTAGAATGGGAAAGACTAAGTAGGTGGTTAGGTGAGGGGGCTAGGTAAGCAATTTAGTGGTGTGGATAGATAAGTACTAGGTGGATGGGATGGAATAAGATTAATAGTTATGATTATATTATCAGACATCATGGTTTGATAGGGTGTATTATTTTATGAGGATTCAAGCGTATTAGCTTCTAGGTTATACCATCTAGTGGTACTACCTGAGATACATCATTTGACACCTATAGAGTATGTAGTGTTTGAGATGTTAGGCCTTTATTATATCATGATGATTCCCATGGTGAGGATTGATAGGGCATTGATTACACCACTAGTTGATAGATGGCACTTAGAGACCAGCACATTCCATTTTTTGACTAGTGAGATGATAGTGACACTCAAGGACATACTTTTTATTTTTTTATTGTTGATGAGAGGTGATATGATATACTGGTAATCACATATCCTTAAGGAAAAGGTTCAAATATTGGTTGGTTGATTTTGAATTAGAATTTTTGATTCTGAAGTGGATATTGATAGAGCTCTTAGAGAGGGGACTATTGATAGGTTGAATCTTGTGGTTATGTCTTTTGTTACTAGCATACTCTTATCAAATAAGAATGGGTAGTGATTCCATCTAGGATTGGGGGATGTGGTATTGGATATGGTTCAATATTATTTATTTTTTACTTGGGGTCCCATAGTATTGGCCCATGTATACACATAGCTTCATATGGTTACCTATAGAGGAGTAATGATTTTAGGTCCCTCTTTATTATTATAGATATGGATTTGAGAGAATATCATGATAGAGAGATCACTATGTACTCATGTAGATAGGGAACCTAACTAGACTTTAGTGTTTGGATGGTATATCATTATTAGAGTGTAGAGATCCCATGTTGGTGAGATGAATTTTTATAGATAGGCATTTGATAGTCTATGAGTTGATCAAATCACCTTGATGCCATATAGATAGGTCTAGTGGGAATGGGCTGAGAATGTGGTCATTATAGGTTTTATGATCATCAAGTGCTATCTAAGTGGTCATGATGATTACATTATTGAGATATATAATCTTGATTGGGTGTAGTGGAAGCTATGGAGGCAACAAGATTTTATCGAAGAGGAGTATTTATTTGAGTGCAGTGACATGGAGAGGTTATAGTGAGGGACTTTAATAGATAAGGAATTATCTAGTGTTGATTATGAGATAATTTCCCTTATTATGTGGGATTATCATACTCCCATACTGGACCTAGAAGTGACTATGGCATATACGATGTATGGAGCCTAGACACAGCCTCAAGGATTGATCAAAATACCAACTATAGTGAGGAGGGGGGATCTATGGATATTTCTACAGGTATGGGATTAACTAGGGAAGAGGTGAACATAGAGACCATATCCTTAGGTATAGCGCTAATAGGATACATAGGGATGATCATATGTGATGGATATTTATAAGGAAGATTAGGGGGTTTGAGGTAGAGACCACCCTAGTGGTGGGGATCAAGTAGGGAGAGGAATAGGTGTGGATGATGTAGGACCATCTAGGCCACCTTTGAGTGAGGATTATTAGGAACTACAAGATAGGTTAAGAAGAGAGTTACAAGTCTAAGCAATAGAGGATGAAGGCATCTCATCTAAGTGGGATAGGATGGCTTTATACTTATAGGGGAAAATTAATTATAGAGATGGCCATATGGTAGAGGTAATTGGAAAACTTTTATATATTATGGGATAGGTGTTAGCCTTGCATGGGTAGCTAGGTCAGATATAGGCTCAAGATGGACATATAGTTTCACTATAAAAGCAAATTAAGATCTAGGAAGCATATATAGAATCATTATGAGGTCAAATTGGGCATCAAGGCTGGGGGAGAGAGGTAGAGATATATTTGGATGAGAAGGCCAATGAGGAGTGTGATATGGTACTAGAGTAGAGGGGTATGGGGATGGTGATAAGATAGATTAGTCGATTGACATGAGAGGATTAGTACTACCAATATTTATATGAGGTAGTAGTGACAATAGACTAGAATTCCCTAAATTTTAGATCTTGTTCCACCTAGTTTGTTTATCAACTTGATAGAAGATCACCTAGATAATGGTGATTCTAGATTTGTATTTATGAGGCAATTTTTGATTTATTGACATGTCTTTATTGTAGCACATTGATGCCCATAGGTCCCATTTTGGTAGCTATATATTTTGACATGGACTCATATGGACATTATGGACTATTGATATATGTTATTATGATTATGTTGTATATGATTTTGTGATTATGTAATGATTATTAATGTGATGATGTTATTGATGATGGATGGACTTGATTATGTGATTGTTAGTTATGGATATATAGATCATGAATGTTGTTCTTATGGATTTGATTATGTTATTGGATATTATTATTTTTATGTAATGATGAGTAATTATATATGAGATGATGATGATGATGATGATGATGCATATGTTTAGATTTTTAATTAGATGATATAGATGATTTTTATGGTTTAGATGTAAATGATGTTTATTGTTTTATGTTTATAATGTGATGGTATAATGACATGTAATGATTTATAACATGTGCTAATTAACAATCCATTGGTTTAGTCATGTGTATCACAAACTAATGTTGGTTAAAATCCTCCTACACCAAGGAGGTGGGTGGGTTTTGGGTAGTAGGCTAGGATTATTATATGCGATAGTGGAATGATTAGGGGGGTCGAATGGGGGGAATTTTGAATACATTAGATTGTAGATAATCTAATTTAATTTTTTCACTTGTGAGTGTAAGTGTTCCTATAACATGAGGATAGGAAAGGTCAAATTGGATTCATAGTGCATGAAAACTCTATTTTAATGATTTTCCTAATTGTTATATTGGGTAGTCACTGAAGGCCATCCTTGTTCCTTTTTCAAAAAAGAACAAAATTTAAAAAGACAAGATAACAAGACAATAAAAAAAGATTATTAACTATTATTATTATTATTAAAATGAAAAATATTTACAAGTCTTAATGGTTATTAATAAACTGATCAACAATATTTACATGTGGCTATATATATATTAATAAAATTATTCCTATGACTAAATAATAAAAAATAAAGGAACAACAATTGTAATATGACAAAATTACTAACAAGACATTAATTAAGATGTTTTTAAAAGTTAATATATACAATATTCCCTAAGAGAATTGACTTTAGGGATACACTTAAATATTTATAAGGGTATATTATGACCAAAAACTATTGTGATAAATGAGACAAGGATCAAAATTAATTGGAATGACAACATTTAGGGTATAAAGTGAATGATCATGATTTGGTTACAAAACATATGATGGATCCTAGAGTAAGAACATTACATTACCCTTCTTTGGTGATGATGTTAGTTTGTTTACATGGATTTCTTCTTATGGGATGAATTGGCATAAATAAATGTGTATGAGATTGAGACTGATAAGAAGAAGAGTCATCAAGGAGGATGTGATTGGGATATGTATTAAGAGTCCAAAATGGAATGAGTAAATGTTTAAGGGTGGAGTAGATGTTTACAAATGACTCCTCAACAAATACCCTCTTCACACTTTCAATAATGATTTTCCCCAATGAAAAAATTATATCTCCTAATTTCCCTAAGCATATATTATATACCCATTATTAGGACTAGGTTCATATGGAAATGATGGAATGGAATGAAAATATGAGAGAAATGGAGTGGCAATGGATGGATGTGCCCCCAATAGTGGGGACTTATAGATGAAGATTATTTGGAGCCTTTTAGGTATAAAAACACTTCAAATAATATTCATGGGTTAATCAAGATCATCACCATCTAATGTAACCAATTCATAGGATTTTGAGAAATTTTTTACAATAATAATATAAGGCCAACAACAATTTTCTTGAAATTTACCTTTTCTCAATCTGCATTAGTGTTTTGATGATTCTCCTTTAGGACTAGGTCACTAGTTTTTTAATATCAAGACTAAATCTTCTTGTGATATTAGCCCTTAAACTTATTCTGATATGCCCTAAGATGATCTAAGGCATGTTGACATTTTTTCATCTAATAACTCAAGCTCTTATAGCCATTCTTGTCTATAATTATGATCAATAATCATGCCCCACAAATATATTTTTAAGGAGGGGAGCTCAACTTCAATAGGAAAGATTACTTATATGCTATAGACTAAAGAATACGGAGTGGCCCCAATAGGTGTTTTGATACTAGTTCTAATTATTAGATCAAAAATTAGGATATAATTGTAAATGCCAATTTTTAGAAACACCATTGAAAATTTTCTTGAGAATTTTGAGAAGCATTTGATTAGTTGTTTTTGCTTGTCATTACCCTAAGCATAGTAGGGCTTGGATAAATGCTTCTCAATGTGATAATGATTACATAAGTCTTTGACTTCTTGATTTTTGAAAAAATTGACATTATCTAATAGGATTTTGGTTGATATTTCAAAATGGTAAATAATTTTATTCAAAATGAATTTTGGTATTTGTAGACCTATGGTATAGATTAGTGGCATTTCTTTGACCCATTTGGTAAAATACTCTATAGCTATAATTATAAACTTATGTCCATCAGATGATGTAGGATTGTTCTTGCCAATTAATTCAAATCCCCATATGAAAAATGTCCATGGGATTATATAGGCTTTAAATCTTATGTGTAGGCATGAATGAGATTATGATGCTTCTAATAGGTTACAGATTTATGCACATACTATTAAACATCATGATCCATTATGGGCTAATAATATCCAATATAGAGTAACTTCTTAGCTAGGGCCATCCCACTGACATGACCACTATAGATACCATCATGTACCTCCTTGATTATAAGAGTAGCCTCCTTTAATGTCAAGTATCTAAATAAGGTTTCATCATATCCTCACTAATAGAGTGTGCTTCCAAGGATGGTATAATGAGATGTGTGATGAATTAAGGCTTTACATTGGTGGTGATTGAGGTCTGGTGGTAAAATGTTGTTGTGAAGGTAAGTGTAAATCTTGTGGTACCATGGTAGATTGGGATCAGGTATAACACACATTTAATAATGAGCCATTGATTTATGAACTAGTAATAATAATTTTTTAATTAGAAAATTAACTTCAAGGACATCTTTTAAAAAATCTATTAGAGAACCAATAGTGGCCATTGAGTTAGTGGCTCTATTACTTCCCCTAGTGACTTTCTCAAATGTTATTAACTAAAACATTTTCTTCAATTGGTCCACTAATTATTTATAAGGAAGTAATTTCTCATCTTTTGTCTAGAACTCTTCATTCACCTATTTTATAATCAATTGAGAATCACCAAATATCTAAAGATGTTGGATATTCCATTGGATGGAAAGTTAGATTTTAGAAATTAAGGCCTCATATGAAATAATCTTATTTATGTATGGGAAATCAATTAAAAAGGCTTTAGGAATTAGGTCACCTTGTGGGGTTACCAAAAAGATTCTTGATCCTGACCCATGCATTATAAAAGATCCATAAAAATATAACTTCCATCTATTTGATTCTTTAGGAACCAATATAGACTCATATGTGAAGGTTTTGATTAGAGGTTTGATGTCTGTAATAAGTGATAATTGAATTTTATTCATAATATCTTTTCCTTTAATGGCATTTTAAATTATGTATTCTATACCAAATTCACTAAGTACCATGATCCATTTGGCCATTCTACCAGTTAAAGCTAATTTTGATAACATGTATTTAAGCGGATTAACCTTTTTTATAAGCTTGAATTCATTGTACAGCATATAATGTCTAAGTTTTTGGGAGGCAAAAGTTACAACCAAGAAAGCTGTTTCAATAGGGGTGTAGTTAAGCTCATATGAGATTAAATTTTTACTTAGACAATAAATTGTTATTTATTTACCTTCATCATTATGCTAATCTAGAAAGGCCCCTATAACACAAGGTGTAGCCAAGATATGCAATAGTAATGACCTTATTGAGATAGGCCATGATAAAATGGGAGGCTTCACCAAATAGTGTTTTAGATTATCAAAATATTTTTGGAATTCTAAGTTCTAGTTGAAATGAGATCTCTTTTTCAAGAGATGGGTGAAGGGATGACATTTATCTTCTAATTGTGTTATAAACTAATGAGTATCCAATAGTTTCCTTTGAAGGCTTCTTAACTACTTCATGTTTTTAAGAGGAGGCATTTTCAAAATATCTTTTAATTTTTTTGGATCTACTTCAATACCTCATCTAGAAATTATGAACTCCAAATTTTTTCCTGAGGTGACTCTAAATACGCATTTCTTAGGGTTCAGTCTAACCTTGTATTCCTTAATCCTGTCAAATATTTTCCTTAGGACTATTAGATGCTCTGATCCAAGCTTAGACTTTCTTAATATATCAGCCATGTAATATCTTACAATATCATGCATCATATCATGGAATATTACCATCATATCCCTTTGGTAAGTGGATCCTAGATTTTTCAAACTAGAAGACATCATTTGGTAATAGTAGGTCCCTTATGGAGTGATAAATTCAGTTTTGTGTTAATTTTTAGGAGCAATTTTAATTTTATTATATCTAAAGAAACCATCCATCAGGGATATCATCTCATAACCTAAAATATAATTCATGATCATATCAATATTAGGCAAGGGTAAGTCATCTTTGGGACATTATTTATTTATGTCCCAAAAGTTGGTACAAATTATTATTCCTCCTTGTGGTTTGGCCTTATGGATAATATTAAATATCCACTCAGAATAGTCAATTAGATGGATAAACTTGGATTCTTAGAATTTCTTCAACTCCTCTTTGACTAAGAGGACCAGCTTGGGGTGAATTTTGTGAATTTTTTATTTGATCAGTTTTGCATTCTAATGAACCACTAAATGATGCACTACCAAGGTTGGATCTAGTCCTGACAAGTTAGAATAAGTCCATGCAAACACATCTATATATTTTTTGAGAATCTTAATGAGGATTTGTTTCACTTCAAATGTAATAATTTCCCCCAATTTAACTATTTTAGGACTTTCATCTATTCTAATATTTACTTACATAACTTCATCAATAAGAGAAGGTGACTGATCCTCAAGATATGATGGGGGTGGTGGTAATTATTGTTATAAATCAAATTATTTTGGGAGATCTATATCTAATTCTGTATAGGACTCTATATCATTAGGAGTGTGTTGGATTTATATATTTGGATAGGGATATTCATCTTCATATTCCTCTTCTTTAATTAAATTTATAGACATTTTTCTATCCAAAATATGTTCATTTACACTCAGAATACTTTCTTATGGTCTCCTGATGGAATGGAATCCCTAGCTCCCAAATACTCAATAATGGATTCATAATTTTAGAATATATAAAAATGAAGTTCATTATTTTGATCCCAGTCTATGAGCATGGGATAATAGAGGAAGATGTTGATGGTGGAGATGGTTGTGTTAGGGAAGATATTTATGGTAGCCAAATATTCATAAAGACTATATATGGAACCTATTTTGACTTCTTCATCATAGGTATACTCCTCAAGAACCAAATAAGTGTCCATGATGATAGTGCTTAGGCTAATACCCAGAGGTTTGTACCCTAATCCATGATGTTTCAGATGTTCTTGAACCCCTAAAGGTTCAAGCCTACCTTATTCATGCCTTATAACTCCTTTGACCTTATAATTCATATTTTGAGCCATATTTTAAAGTTGGGGGTACTTTTGATTATAGGACATAATCTTTAGGAATAATCCATGAATCATTGCATTATTCAAAGAATTCATCTAATAACATATTTAGTCTAAAATATTTGTAATGCAGATGTCATGTTTATTTTTGAAGGACAAGTGTTTCATAAACTTTTCTGTTAACTCCTCAAGCTAGATATGGACCCTTTAGGTAGATGCATAAACCATTATAGTATAGGTCTCATGAGACTTTTGGGGAAGATTTTGAGAAGATAAGAATCATCATAGGCAACTTTGTGACATGTTACACATGGTCACATGGATCCCCTTTTCCATTATATTTTTCAAATTCTAAAATCTTGAAGTGTGATACGAAATGTACTTACAAGATACCCATATCCAAGGGAGATGTATAAAAGTATTAATATTTATATCTCATTACATGGGTTTGATGATAAACATGTCAAAGATTCTCTTTCATCTTCCTCCACACTTGAGAGAATGAGGGGTCCATTATGGGATTGGAGCTTGTGTTTGGCTCATTTTATGTCTTGAGTGATTTAGATTGGTATTTATAGTGTGTTATCTCAGTGAAATGGGTCTTTGATTTTGAGCATGAAATTTAGAGGCAAGAGAATTAATTTTTAGATTTAATTGGTCTAATTGATCCTCCAAGGTGGTTATTTTATGGGGGTTATTATTCTTCATCAAGTTCTTGTTCATGATCCATAAGATTATCTTGTTCTTGTTCTTGGTTGTCATTATTTTAATGGGGGGGTGTTGGGTCTAGTTGATGGGTGGATGAGATGTTGTAAAAGGATTGGATCAAAGGTATGGGGTAGCGTGGTGACTTGGGTAAGAATTTGATCATTGTTCTCATAGATGTATTGGTCAAATTGAGACCTAACCTCATCACTATGGAAGAAGTCATTTGTAAATCGGTCTTCCTCTCTAGGGGTACACATGTCACTGTGTGTCATCATTATCCTAGATTCATTCACCTAGATTCCCAAAGATGTTACTTTATTGATTGTATCATTGTCCCATTATTATAATTTGGGCACATGCTATAATAGGCATGGTAGATGGTTAAGGTGATTCAAGAATAGTGATTAGTTGTGACTTTGATATAAGACGATGAGAGAGAATGTGAATTTGGATACTAATTTTTTACTAAATCTAAGAATAAAAAGGTGGTCCAAAGAGGTGATTAGATATGATTTATGTTTGAATTTGAGGATATAAATAATAGAGATACCAAATACTACCAAAATAAACAATAATTAAGGGTTTAATCTATCAAGGAGACAAATAGTATGAGATGACTAGATACCCTTTAAAATAACAAGATGATGATTAGGTGGGTGCTAGATAGGAAGAGGTAAGACGATAAGATGATGGGTGCTAGACTAAAACTATCAAGTATGTATACATTAAATTTTTTGATAAAGGATGAAGTGATGACTAAGATAGATAAATGATGAGTGACCACTAAAGTTTTGGTTTCAAGACAAAATTTTAATATCCAAAAGGTGTGGATGGTAATATTTTATAATCTAGTTTGGATTATAAGATGAGATATGACCCAATGGTTTCACTAGGTGTTTTTGATAAAAGGGATAGGTTGACTTGGCTCATAAATAAATAGGCCTTAACAAAACACTCACACAATCACTCCCAATCATGAGTCCCAATTTTAATCAACTAAAAGGGTGTGTAACCTAATGTCTACACTATCTAATGGCTTTGAGGGTGATGATATAATATGGTGTCATGTTAAATAATTTACCAAACCCTCTCAATCCCATTTTCACTTGAAAGTCATTTAAGAGCTGATACTGACTATGATAATAGAATTCCTATTATAGTTGATAGGTCCTAAAATACATATACACAAGGGTGTCTAGGGGAATCCCTAAGATACATGAATGTACATGGGACCCAATTTCGTATAGGGTGTTAAATAATTCCTAATTTAGAAAATTAAATTGTCCCCTACATGGATGACATGTATGTAGTCAATCGCTTAGCCTAATGATAACTATCTCTGATATTTATACTCCATTGAAACATGAAGTTTGGTCAAGTGTGTAGTGATGAAATTTGCATCACCAACACTTAATTCATAAGAAAATGCATGGGGATGAATTCCATGTCACATGTCATCCCAAAAAAATGGGTAAACAACTAGGGAAGAAAAGTTTATTTATCAAATTAATTACATAAATGAGGAAATTTAAACAAATAAGTAAGACACACAAAGATATATACAATTTCAAGATTAATTTTTCTTAAGTTAGGCACTATCCCTATAAGAACACAAGTTAGTAAACTAATCTACTTTCATATGCTAAGATGGTTCTACACAAAACTATGGAAAAACTACTTTTGGTACAAAAATGCAAATGCACAGTCAGTTTAATACAAGACCACTTCTGAAGAGGAAAAGACCACAAGTCTTAAACAATACCACAACTATGTGTTATGAAAATTTTTAGACTGTCTATTAACATTGACTATGATTGTGTGGGTTATGAAAAATTGATAATGGTTAAGTAATGGTGCAAGTCTAACTACAAAATCATGAGTCATAATCTATAGTTTTGAAGGTAAAAAAACCTTAAAAATCTAACACTTAGATTAATCAAGATATTAAAAATGTGATTAAAGCTATTTACAAAAGCTTAATATGTAGTTTAAGTGAGTCAAAAATAATTTTAAATATATAATTATATTGTTAAAATTACTTAAATCAAAATAAATTTTGCACACAAATGCTTATATTAATCAATATCACCTAATCATGATCTTTGGTTTTGAAAAGATTAAAAGTTATTGCTTATTTATAGAATATACAATATGCAGAGAATATGAAAAATATACAAAGATATGAAGGTAATATGAAATGTTAAAACAATTTATCATATGCTAAAAAGAATTAGTATGTAATGCCTAATGTTTTTAATTCAAAACCACTTATTATTAGACAACATCACTTATAATAAAAAAATGTTATTTGCAAGTCATGATTTTGAACCAAGCAAAAAAAGGGGTAAATATGAGTGTTTTATATTAATCCAAATAGTTCATCTTCTTCTTGTAAATAAATAATGGTGACACAAAGATAGACAAGCATAAATAATCAAGGTTATGAGACTAACCTAATAGTTTTAATCACAAAGGCAAAATTTTCATTTGTGAACGCAATATCGTGACTTTATGTCAATATTGTAACTATATATTAATGATATTGCCTTAAATAATCTAACTATTAATTTTAGAGATGATCAATTTTAGACCTATTCTTGTAAAAAAAAGAGGTTAATATAAGCACACATAAGGATAAATATCTATACATGAGTGATTATTTTCCTTTAAACTATTTTCTATAATATCATAACTTAAACTTCAAAACCATAACTTTATATAAAAATTGCCTTTTATGAATTGAGGTATTGAAAAAATTCAAAAACCTATCAAAAAAATAAGCCATTAGTAGTTAAATTGTATGGTTAGTAAATTTATTTTGATTATTAGGCAATATTTCTAATGTAATATTGTGATTTGCATAGTAAAATCACTTTTTTCCTATACATGAAGACTTGATCAAATATAGAGCTCTTACTTCATCCAATAAATCCTAGAATATATCAATACACTTCTAGCAAGCAAAATAGTTAAATTTAAGGTGTTCTCCCATAGTGGTCACCAATGTGTGATTGTATTTTGAGCTATTGATAAAAAATAATAAATATAGTAAGTTAAACCCAAAATCATAATAAAATCACAAAGAGAGAAATAAAGAAACAATCATCAATTTAAGAATGAAATATTACCATCACCTTGTACCTTAGATATTCTCTCCAAGATTTTCCAATCAATTATAATTCAATATGATTTGTTTGTGGATTGATTGACCGTAGCTTCAAAATGACTCTAATGGCTTCCTTGGATAGTTGAATGGATTTGCAAGAGTATGAAGATACTTTAAGAATGGATAAATATGAGAGTATAATGAGAGATTATTGATTTTACTAGGTTTATTATTAGTTTGGCCATGGCCTAAGAATTTGTATTTATAGGATGGTATAAGGAATTTTTGGTAATTTTAAATTATTTAGAGGCCTCTAGATTAGATACTTCTAAAATCTTAGAGGAAGTTATATAGTTATAGAGGTTTATTAGATATTTTAGGGGATAATGGGGATTAGATGAGGATTAATTGAGGTTTAAGGTTTATAGGGACATAGGAGAGGCTAGGATGGTAGATTAGATATGGGGTAGTTGAATACTTAGGAGTTTTTAATTTGCACGTGGGCTAGTGGGTTGTTAATGCAATAAGATTAGTAGTTATAAGTCTAGTTAGTAGGATAATGAAGTGATTAATTAGTAATAAGGGTATATAAAGATTTAGGTGGTATAAAAACTATTATATAGGAAATAGGATTTTAATTATTTGACTAGGATTATGGTTATTAGACAAATTAATAAGATTAATAGAATAATTAAGATGAGCAAATTTAGGTGCATACATTTTGTTCTTGTTTCCATATTCTTCATGCTAGGAGATACCCATTATTTTGTGGGTTTGGGTCAAAAAGTATGGGGTTATGGTTATTGAACATTTGATGAGGGTTTTAATTGGGTTTTTGGCAGAGGTGGAGGTGAGAAAGGAAATGGTAGGGGCTATGAGTCTTTCCTCCAATTCTAGAATCCATAATTCCTCAAAACAGTCTTCCAATAGAATGTAAACCATTGTAACTACATAAATAACTTGATTAAATATCTAATAATATCATAATAAGATATAACATAATAATAAAAATAATAAGTCTCACCCAAGAAAATAAAAAATCATATCTTATTAAAATGGTTTTATGCACACACTTATTTGAAGGCTAAAACTAAAAAATGATGATTCCTTGTCTTGATTTCACATGCCTTTTATTTTTATGAACACATTATTCCATGGTGGGAATTTATACATCATATCTTAAATATCCCTATATATAAAATCCTAGTTCTAATCATTTAAAAAAAAACCAAGTAAAATCTAAGTGTAACTCCTCCTTAAGTTTCAATGAAACAATGATTTTATTCATTGATACACTTTTGAATAAGCTTTCCAATTGACTCTACTAAAAATCTACATATTTTCCAATTCTTATTCCATAATCACCTCATTAAAAAGTAACCACAATGTAACCTTATATATATGATATGAGATTAAACCTTAATTTAACATTAATTATATTAATTCACATGTAAAATAAAACTATAATTAGTATAATTCCAAGTATGTGGCATATGTAGTTATAAATCTTCAAGTGGTATTCTGAGTTAGATAATTTACACACACTTGTTTTATTACTACATTTGAGGGTTAGGTCAAGGAAATAAAGAGAGAAAATTCAATGCATTTTGTAAAATAAATTTAAAACCCATTTGTAAAACCATACTCATCATAAAAAAGAGTGCCTTCCTATAAATTTTCATAATTATAAAATTAGCAAGCTACGTTATCAGTGGTAGGTTATAAAAATGACAACATATTTACACATTTGATGTCCTATCAATTTCATCCCATAAAAAATGATGACTTGTTAATTATTTCCTAATATAGGTAAAAATAAATATTTCATAAAGTGGAATAAAATTATCTATAAAGCCTAGATCCAATTAATAAATTCCATAATGTTTCCCAGGTGTGTCATTTTTCATATCTATTCATATTTTTAGTAATCATCATTGTTTGTTTAATTGTTTTGCCTACTATCAATTCCTATTTTAGTCTTGAGTCATATGTGATTTTATTAGTTTTTACCATATAATATATAGATTGTGTCATTATTTTTATGAAGTTGTGCATGTGTTATTTAGCACTTAAACCATAATTCATCAAAACACACCATAAGCATATTGTGTGCCCAAAATGATCAAGAATAAAGTATTTCATGGATTATTTATTAGTGTAAAGGTAATTAAATGTATGAATAGATTAATTTTATTTATTTAATTTATTTATAACTCTGTATTGTATTCATTGTTTCTACATTATTTTCCCAAAGCACTATCCCATATTACACTATTGTAGCACATTGTTAGTTTTGGGTGGGGCATATGTATATACCTATGTTTTTATTATTAAATATTTATCTTGTAGGAATTGTTGGTGCATCAAAATATATAAGTTTATGTCTTAATGAGCAAACTAATATTGAGGTGGGTTTTAACTTGGTGATTTATAATATATTATATGATGAAAATATGTTATATGTGCATTTATCTATGACATACCATATTATTAATTTTCATATAATTTTCCCAATTCCACTTTTTTTATCCTCTTATTCCTATTTTTGTGTTCTCATAGATATCATCAACCTAATATATACTTTCTATAGTGCTTCCTCCTTGATTGACATCATTGGTAAGGCTTAGATAGTTATGTGTCTACTAGACATTTTTATACTAAATAAATTAAGATGATGACATTAACTAAGTCTAAGTAGTTATTTTTTTGATTTTATACTTATTTATATGAATCCATTTTGACATTTATTGTAAGGAAAATACTCATTTTATATGTTCATGCACACAAATCCAATTTTTTAAGAAAATTTAGAATTAGGGTTTAAGAGATTATACTTGAAGAAGACATTTTTACACAATGTATTTGAAGATAGTACTATGATAATTTAAACCAATAAAGAAATTAAATTTGTTACAAATTTAAATCCACAATAACCTTATACATTAAAATATTATGAATAAATTTATCTCAAAATAATAGGTACACCTAGTATTTGGAGTCACAAAACTAAGGATACTTAGGCATTCTTATTTCCATCTTGAGATTCACCTATATAATCTATCACAAAGTGTTAGTTGAGATAAGGGGGAGATCGAAGCACTAAAAAATTAACCCTATGTAAGTATTTTGAACCTATACTATTTATTACTTTTACTTTGATGGTTATATTATATGGGTATGTTATTTTATTTTATGCTTGGATTAGCTTATGATTTTTAGCGTATTATTATCTTTTGAATTTTTTTACCTTTATTTACACCTGATGGTTACTAAATAGTACCCTTACCCATTTTGGATTAGATATATATTTTTTACAACCTAAATGAATTTATTTTCTTATGAATACTTTAGTTTACCCATATTATAACTTGGATATAATTAGTCTATACTAATTAGTTCCATGTATATAATTCTCATGATAATAATTTTACATGGAATTCATCTATATCCCCATACTACTTTGTGTAATGTCATATTTTAAATGTGTTGGATCTAGTATGTTATTAAACATTTTCCCAATTTAGAGGATAATTATATTCTTATTGATATTCAGCCTATATACACAACCTGAATCCCTTAAAATTGTAAGCACTTTATAATTATATTCTAAGGAAATCTTATTCATAAGGGAAATAACTTCAAGTTATGCAATATTGGAACATGGTATTTTAAAGGTTCATTACTCTCTCTATAGGGACCCATAAAATATGCACCAATATCATGGTCCTTCATATCCCACTTTCTTATAATCTAATCTTAGGCCACCCTTGGATTCACTATATGAGATTAGTCTCCTCTTATTTTAGATAATGCTTACATTTTATTCATAAAAATTATTGATACAATAATGAAGTAGGTCATAACCCATAGGATCTAAAATTACCAAAGTATAAGGAATAATTATAGAATCCTATAAGTCATACAATCAATAATACTCCATTACATAATTTCATCAATATTTGACCCAATTTACAAGTTACCCTTGATAAATATGATGATGATGATGATGATGATGATGATGATGATGATGATTGCAAAAATTTACAAAACATTTTTAATGCCACTATATTAATACCATAAAATAAAATAAGGTATTGATATATGATGATGATGAATTTAACAATTTCAAAAACATTTTCAATTCCATTATCTTACCACCATATATATTTTGATGACTTCCTTCATCTTTTCTACCTAGAGATCAATCCTTTCATTTATTTGATGAATATATAAAACCCTACTTCCTTGATATAATAATGAGTTTTAATATAACTATGACTCATTTTAATGTAGAAAAATGGGGTTTATAAATTCTTATATGAAGTTTTTATACTTTTTCATTGATATTTCTAATCAAAACAACATTTATTCCAAAGATACTTCCAATGAAAATCCACTTAATCAAGCACGAATAATTTCACCATTTTTTGATAATGATAGCTATGTAATTTATAAACATCAATGAATATATTTAGAAATTATATATTTTAATAAAAATGTAACTAAAATGCACACTTTTAACCATGATGCTAATTATTTTTTAGTTAACTTTTCTTATGGGATTGATGAGCCTCATTCTAGTTCAAGTGTTAGTGAATAAGTTTTTATAATTATTTATAATTCACCCCTAGAAGACCCCATATAGGTAATCCAAAATATAGAAAATTTAACCTCAAAAAATCAAATTTATGGTATTATAAAATGCCTACCCTTTTTCAACATCTCAAATTAAAAAACCCATCAATTTTTTTACAAAGTGATATCCTTGATGTATGTTCTTCATAGTTTTCATATTGTCCATGTTTTATTTTAGTTATAATTAATTTAGTGTATATTTCATATTATAATTATTTTAGATCTTATCTAACTCTCATCTATTTTAATTTATCTTTAATTACTATTCCTCTAGGTTTTCTCTTCATCTCTTCTAGCATAACCTTTGGGCTTCCACTTTCTATAATTGGCATAGTTTCTTATTATTTTATGCCTCTTTGATTTTATTTTATCAGTTGAATTATAAGATATAGGGGATTCAAATGAGGCTCTCCTCATAAATGTACACCTTATATGATTATTCCTTTAAGATTTTCCTCAGTTTATTATTCCTCTTATAATTTACTCCATTTTATGCCTTATGGATCTCTCTCGTATTTTTTCAACTCTCAGTTTTTAAACTCCATTTGTATATATTTTGCATCTTATGGATTGCCCTGTCATTTTTTAACACTTCATGAATTTTGACCTCTCTCTATTTCTACTTTACTATGCCTTTGATCTCCTCCCTATTTAATTATTCCTTTGAGATCCTCCCTACTTTATTGCTACTTTATTGTTACTTTATTTATAGTCATGGATGTTAACTATTAATATTTATAAACTAATTAGATTATCTTTTTTCAGAAAAGGAACATGTTTTATACTTTGTGGCAACCTTTATTATCTCCCTTAATTATTTATCCTTTTAAAATATACTTCTTTATAAATCCAAATCATTCTATATATTTCTTATTACACATATATTTTGATTATGTTAGTATCATGAAACATTAACATTAAAATGGTTCCCTTTGAAAATTTTATTTTTGACTAGATGATACGTCTTTAAGTTGTTGCAAGATGCTCTCTCATCAGGGAAAATTTTAATGCTGATTTTTTGTTAATTCACAAATATTTTGGTTTTAGAAATTGACATTTGTTGATTTTATGGGGTAGGAAATATTGTACAATCACCTAAATTTTTGGGATGTAAATTAATTTTCAAGGTTAGATTACCTACTATTTAAAATAAAATGCATTCTTATAAATGTATTTCACCAGTACCTCAAAATTCAATCTTGGTGAATTCACCAATATTTATACTATATTAGACACTTTAACACATTTAATAGACTACATTTCTTATCAATTATCTGAATTTAATGTCAATCATTTACATTTACTATCAATCATTTGCATCACTATCAAACATATTATTTTAATATCAAGGATTTGAATTTTTTATCAATCATCTAAATTTTGTTTTCAATTATTTGCATTTGATTTCAACCACTTACATTTGTTGTCAACCACTTGTATTTACTATTAATTTCTTATAATTATTTTTAATCATCTAAATTTTCTCTAAATAATTATTAAATGATGGATTAGAAGAAAAATTGGAAATGCTTCCTTAGTGAAACATATTTTTAGTATAAAATATAGTTATGCAGGAGTACGTAAGGCATACATGCAATCTTGAATCAACCAGAAATAGTGGTTATGTATTTGTGTGCTTTCATTAGTTTGTTTTTTGTTTTATCATGGTGAATATGATCTAATTGGAAGAATCAATAATACAAAACTTTTTTAGCATCAATCACATCATAAGAGAATCAGTTTCTAGAAGATACATAGTTCTAAGTAAGTTGATTATGTTTATGAATCATTGATATAATTCAAGAAGTTAATACATGAATTAAAGATATAAAATAGATATGTTATGGGGTAAAATAAATATTAGAATAAAAACTCCCTAAACCTATATATTATTTAATATTTTGATTCTTCTTGAAGAGTTATGTAATTTCAAAAGAAAATATCATATCAATCTACATCTGTATGTAAAATTTATGGCCTCCAAAAGTTGGTAGAGATTACATTATATATGTAGATGGCCTATTTGATCATATTCATATGAAGACATGTCATATACATATCCAATGTAAGTTATACCAAGTTTAATAGGCTATAAATTTTGAATATGGACTCAAATTTATATGATTATTTTTCAAATTTCATAACTCTTCAAGAGGAATATAAATATGTAATTTATTTTAACCTTTTAGGAATTAACTTGATATAAATCCTATGTTTGATTAAAGAGATGAGTAGAATAAATTAGGTAAATAATATTCAATATATATATCCATGGATTTGTTACATAATTGACTATCTTTGACTTTTCTACAAATAGTAATAAATAGTGCAAATAAAGACTTAGCTAGAAATCACCTGATACAAATGATCTGAGTGTTAAAAACTAAGATGGAATCTGGTCTGAGTGTCATAAAATAAATACCTATGCCAAAACCCATCCTAGAGAGTGGAACCATAATTATACAATATCATAATTATTGATAAAGTGGTAGTAGTGTCTTGATATTAGTGGTAGTGTCCTTTACACAATATTATCCTGAGCTTTCGAGTGAACCTATGTCTATATTATTGGGTTCTATTCCTATGTGCATGAATTATGCAAACTTATATTATTCATACAATTATTTACATATTATAAAAACCCTAATATTCCCTACAACTATGATGTGAGATAAAAAAGTGTGTTCATTAGTAGGATAGGTTGGACATCCTCAACACCCCACTGTGAAGAGAGTTTCCTACATTCCAATACTACAAAAAGGGATAAATACTAATGTAGTTATACCCACCTAAGTGTTGGTTCAATTGAAACTTATTCTAGTATGATAGTGGACTTGAGTGCCTTGAGTGGGCTTAAGACTATAAATATTGAAAATCTAAGCTTAGGGCCATTATAGATGGTAGTATGCATAAGTATGACAAAATAGGGATTGATAACTTTAATTATGCTCAAATTGTATCATGTTTGAATGTGTATTTTGTATTTGATTTCTATCTAGTGGATCTAAGGATGAAATTAATGTATTTATACTAATATGTTGCTTGTATAGATGATAACAAATGTCTAGGCCAACCTTAGGAGGCTTTAATTTTTGAAAAGATATTCATTTAGAAAAGTTAGGGAAAAAGACATTAATGCCATTTTGGGGACATTAACTCCATGTGGCACTAGTGTCCTTATTATGGTGCTAGTGTATAACTAGTAGAACACTAAGCATGAGGGGAGAGGATCAAGAAATGAGAATCTGGGACTAATTTAGAGCTAACTAGGAATGCATGTGGCCCACATGAAGGCTAGATAAATGTGATAATGGGATATAAAATAGGTCTAAACATAATCTAGGAATAAATAGTCTCAATTATCATTCTTAGCACTCAAAAAACACTTTTGGCTGATTAAATTTACCACCCCCCCTTTGTTCTAAAAATGTATCAAAGTGAAATTAGTATAATAAAGGAAAAATAAGCATACCTAGACGTACCTTGGAAGTGAAGCCTATGAAGTTGAATTTGAGTATACAAAGTGGAGTCTATGTATGTGAAGCATACTATAATATGTGTCCTACAAATGAAATATGCATAAATTAGTTCTTACTTAAGACATCAAAATGAAAATACTATGTTGATTAAATAAATAAAATTGATTAAAATTGATTAAAGAGGAAAGTAATGAATACACCTCACTGGGTATATGAATTAATGCAAGAAACTGGTGAAAACCTATGTGCGTGATTGTATATAGTGATAAATTAATTAATAGCTTGGAATAAGCTAATGTCTTGCTTAATTCTCATGTGTGGTTGGCTTAAGAACTTAATTTTATTTTGACTCCATCATTTCCCACCCCTTCTTAGTGGATCATGACCTATGAATAACTTAGATTAGATTGATAGTGTGTCCAACCCTCTCATGTGGGTGGTTAAGAACTCAAGTAAGATATAAATCCATCATTTCCCACCCATGTGTAATAGATAAATTTGATATTAAATTTCACAAAGTAATTTAAATTCCTAATTGAAGTTATTTAACTATGTATGTCAACATTGTGGCCATTCAATTATAGTAGATGGCTCTGGACCACTTGAGAATTCCAACCATAGTAGATGAAGTAAGGCATGAAACTGGTGACAACCTAGAATATGATGTTAAATGTATATATAATAGAGAATGACATGTAATTTTAATTCCATCATGATCAACTAGTGTGTAATTGAGCATATGAAAATAATGTGTTATGCGCATGTCCCCAAATATGATATCTAAGCATATGGATTTTGGACTAAGTTATAGTAAACTGTATCTAAGTATCTAAACTAAATATGGGAATGGTCATGTCGTGCATGATGCCCCCAATTTGATAAAAATGATATGAATTTGAGCTAATATAGTATGGATCTGAGTATAAATTATGTATAACTACTAGACCTATCACAAACTTTGTGCAAACTTGTATTGTACTTATTATACTATTTTTGCCAATCTAGGTTATTCTAAAATTGAGGCTACTAGACAGTAACAACATATATTGGACATTAATGCCATGTGGTACTATCATCCCCATTTGGGTGATAATTTGCTTTTAGTCTAAATTAGATGCAATTGTGCTACTTTATGATTCATTATTTTCATACTATGTTTACCTATGTTAGATTTTTTGTAACTAGGCCTATGTGCTAAAAAATGTACCATGAGTGCAATATAGGAGGTTGATCTCTTTAGAAACCACATATGAATACCCCAAATTTTTAGGGGAGTTTTTAAATCTATGCAAGAACTATTTTTAAAATAAAAAGATCTATAAAAGGTGTGTTAACTAGAGAATATATGATAAATATGTAATAATAGAATATAATGTGCATAGATAATATCAAAATGTAAGATAATATGAACATAAGTATGTAATTTAAGATGTATGTCATGTCTAACATTCACAAGGGTTTGAAGATGGATGTAACAATGTATATAAAAACAAATCTGAGTAAAACTTATGATCAGGGTATTTGATAAAGAGAGGAGGTTAGATCAAGTGTTAGTCCATAAAACCATGAAATCAACATACTAACATCTCTAGGCCTAGATCTTAGGGGAAGATTAATGAACAAACAAAAATTGAAAACTGAACTAAAATGCAAAGAACAACAATCTTTACCTTCCTTGAGAGATCCAAATGATTTGTTTATTGGCTTCCTCATATTGTGCTCAAAAGGTCTTCATCAATAGGGCTTGGTTATCTCCATCTCCTTTGGGCATCATGCTTGGCTTGGATTGGCTTGATTTTGGCATTATAAAACTATGCATTTACCTCATGGATCAAATCCTACATGATAATTTTATGTTATCCAAGCTCTCTAAATGAAGATCTCTAGGTGTGTATTTATAGATTTCAAAATCAACTTAGAATGGGTTAAATCCTTACCTTGGTTGGATTAAAAGTAACTCTAGTAAATGTATGAATTTTCAAGCACTCATGATTTTCAATAAATAGGCATGTATCTCCAAAAATATTTTTTAAGATATTTTCTAAAAGTGACAAATCATAAAGGGTAATGATTATCTTTTAAGATGCTCTTGATATTTGAATTTTCCTTTTTGATAATTTATTTAATTACCCATGGATGAATTCAATTAGGCTTTGATTAGGATTTTCTTAGGATTTGGTGTTAATTAACCCTTTTTAGGATTTTGAACATTTGTATAATATTTGAATTAAATGATGGTGTATTTGTTCAATTTAATTGATTAATATGCCAAGTTGATTTATTTCATGGTTATGAAGCTAAATTTGAGACATTAAAAAATTATTAGTTTAGATGGTCAATGTTGGTAAGAATTTGTCTGAAGGTGGATAAGAAGCCATTGGTGGCCAAATTTAGGTGTCTGTAGTTTATGCCTATTTAGGAAGGTGTTGCAAGTTGTAAGTACAATAACATATTCTCAAAAAATGAGAAAAGGCATATACGCCAAAAAGAAGATGATGGTTGAAGAAAAAAAACTCCTATGTTTGGGAAGCATAGGATGATGCCCCATTGAGGGAGTGGCCATTAGATTGGTTAATGTATGTTCCCTTGAAAAGAATTAATAAGAAAGGTGTAACTAACACATGGATTAGTTTAATCCAAATGAGAAAATGCTTACATTTATTGATTTAAAAAGGATGCTGATTTTCCCAAAGGTGGTTATAATCAAGAATAAAAGTTAAAATAATGATTTGACCATACATAGTTATAATCATTAAGAGGACCTGGATTGGTTAAAGATGATGTTTGATATGGTGGTGCCATAGTTAGGGTGGATTAGAAAGCATAAATCAAGGATAAAACCTATTTCATAGATTAAATATGAGTGGGAAAAAACATAGATGTGATGGTCTAATGACTAAAGAAACCACAAATAACTAAACATACGAAGATGTAAGGTGATGAAAGAGATGGATAGAAGAATGAGATTGATCAATAGAAAAGATCTAGTTGTATGTACCAATGAGGATATGCTCATCCTTATTAGTAATAATAAAAATAGAATGGTCAATGGGTTTATTTGATCAAGATGGGTGGAAGGATTTGCCAAAGTACCAAGGAGAAACTTCTACAACTCTATTGCTTGTACAACGTCCTGAGCTAATTTTTGTTATAACATGTGTTGGTATACATCATAATATAAAACAACATGAGAACTTGGTCAAAATGTTCATAGGGATTGACTCCTAATATAATAAACAATTAAAAACAATGCACTAATGATAAAAACCATGATGACAATGTTGACATATGAATATGGATAGACTCAAGAATAGTGTGAAAGAAATCACCTAATGAACATATATAAATTGAGTCGAGGTAACAGTGTTGAAATCAAAAAAACATTAAAGTGAACAAATAAACAAACAAATATAAAACACATAAATAAATAAACAACTTGAAATAAACAAACAAATAGAAATTCTAAAAACAAATGCAAAAGAAACCATCCTAACAATGACCATACCCTAGTAGGGCAAATCAAGGATAATTGACTAGGATTAAACAAGACAAACATTTTTGGTTTTTTTAAATATTTGAAATGTTTCTGGCATTTTGAGGTATCTCAACTCAATAGATAATGACAAAATACATACTCATAAACTGGTGAGAGTGTTATCTTAAGTTGCTTGTAAAATCATGAAAGCATATGGAAAGTTGGACTGAGGTGACCTCAACATGAATTGAACATAGTCTACATAGTCTAGAGATGACCTCAAGTCACATTAATTCCATCTATACAAAAGGTGGGGTGAAACTTGACTAGGTCCCAACAAGTTCTCAAATTAGGAAAATGGCTAGTCAAAAGGAAATAATAATGGCAAGGTGATGAATCAATGCATGATAAACAAATGTTGCCCCTAGTTTGCCCATAAGTGGTTTTAAATAGGATACAATGGATTAGATAAATGATACTAATTTTCCCATAGGTAATTATAATTAGTATCAATACTAGTGAATACTAATTTGCCTTAGTAGGTGATATAACTAGGCTCACATAAACAAACTTGACATATGACAAAAAATGAAATATACCTTGCCAGATCAACTATCACACTAATTTCATAGAATTTCATTGTAAACATGAATTTGATTTTTTATTAAAACTTGATGAGAATCCCCTCACAAAAAGTGTGAGAAGAACCAAAGTAATCAAGATCATAAAAAGATTGGATAGGATGACTATACACAGGGGTTGGTCTAGATAGGAATGATATGGTAAGACAAAATGGTCTTACTCTAGGATAATGATGGTTTCATAGATTGGATATAATGGTAAGAGGGTTTCCCCAAGTGATAAGGTGACTTGCTAGGTATGAAATAATGGAAAATGGAATGGTAAATGAAAATGACATGGTACATGTTTGTGTTTGGATGATGATTGGTTGTTGGGTTAGATGTGTTTGGCCTAGGTATGGTAGATGGAACATGATTCTGATTCTATTGTTCCTTCTGATGTGGAGATGCATGTCCTGATCAGTAAATGATAAAAATAGAATACTCAATCATTTTAATTAATAGCTAACACCTCATCTAAATAACTAATCTATTAAGAAATTGTAGATTTAGATGCAAATGATGTTATTATGATCTTCATTGGTTATTGATTTTGATTCCTTCAAGTGTTGAGACAAGGTATCTTTATAATTTATGTAAAGGAAAGTGTGACCATGGATGCTAAATAGGGATAAATTTTTGATTATAGGTTTGATTTTGAAATGGAATGATGGATGATAATGTAATGTGTAGTGGTTAGGAAATAAATGAAAATTAGGGTTCTTAGGCACACATAATGTTACTGATTCCATATTCAACATAACTTTGGTTGTGGTGGGGCCAAAGACTTATGCATATTCTCTTGATAAGACCATCAAATTTTTATATTTTTTGGGCTTGAGAGTAGCTACCATTTGATTAGGCTATATATATGAAGCTATATTGATTTGATCTTTGATAATGTCTACATCAAGTAGTGAATTTTTTTTGTGATCATCTATTGGTACCTTGAAGATGTTTTTACCAATGAATTTGTCTTGATTGTCCCATAGTACCTCTAAGAAGGTTTTGATAAGTAACATGGAATTTTCACTCTAATTATCTTCTAGTGCCTCCAAAAAGGTTTTGCTAGAAGATGCTGAGTTTGAAATTTGATTATCCCCTAATGCCTTTGAAAAAGTTTCACTAAGAGAGTGTTCTTCTTTGTGGTCTCAACCTCCTTGATTTTCAATTGCTATGTTGTCATGGATGAAGTTTAATAAGGTATGATTCTATCAGTTCTAATCAACACTTACAAGAGATGGAATGTTAATAATATGGCTATGTTGGTTGGTGGTAATGGCATGCAAAATAGTAATGGAATGGGGAGAGGCTGCATAATCCTCATAGAAGATATTAGGAGAACTTGTGTCAAAACTAAAGTACTCATCCTCAAAAACCATGGAAGGATAAAAAATGTATTCAAATTGATCTATAAGGCATGCATAACCAATATTGTAATAGTCATGAACATATTTTAATTATAAATATGGTTTTGACTCAATGGACTCTAAATTTAGTGTCAAGACTAATGTTGATTCTAATTTTGATGCTAAATTTGATGTCAGTTCAAGGATAAAACCTGACTCTGATTTTTATTCTTCATCTAGTGTGGATACTATGATAATGATTTTTTATTGTATGTTTGGTTTTAGATAAGTAATATCATGTGATGGCATAGTGAGCTCCATAGAGATTCATTTGTCAAAGTGAGACTCCTCAATGATAGGAAAAGGTTAGGAGGCAACTCCCCAAAGATTGGTTTGTCAATGAGAGGTTCTTGAAAAATAAGCATATGATCAAGGTAATGATTTGACCAAAGGTAGTTATTATAATTAAGAAGTGACTCAATAAAGACTAGCTTGTCAGAGTAAGACTCCTTAACAACATGTATAGGATCAAAAGGTGAATCATCATAGGTTGACTCATCATAAATGTTTAGTTCAACAAAAACATAATGGATTGGTTGGTTCTCTTAGTCTTGGTTTATAATATATTTTGAAATGATAGTTTTGAATACATCTTTGTCCTTAAATGATTGGATTAATTGAATAGGCAATAATTGGCTTGGTTAGGGTATTGATGGGACTAGTTGAGGTTGGAATTGGATAGGTTGAAATTATGACTGGACTAGTTCAGGTTGAGATTGGGTTGGTTGGGATTTTATAAGTTGGGAATGATATAAACTAGATGAATAATGGCCGATGGTTGGATAATAGGTGGGTACTATGGAGCTTGATTGCTCACATAACCCAAAAGATGAGGTCCTAGAATAGAAATGGTAGGGCATCATGGAGCTTGATTGCTCACACAAGACAAAAGATGAGGTCTTAGAAAGATAAGTCTAGGGCATCTTGGGGCCTGATTACACACATAATCCAAAGCATCTAAGTCCTCCTCTTAAACCATATCATCCCAATTAGGGTTTTGAGTTGGATTGTAACCCAGTCCTTGCCTTTGTTCCTTGTATTGAATATTATAAGGAGGGTATGGATCCATCTTCCAAAAAACATTATCATTATAGATGTCTATACCCAATTCCTCTTTACCAACCATATCATCCCAGTTAAGGTTTTGAATTTGATCCCCAATTTGATTTTTACTAAAATTCCATCTCACAAAACATGTTATTATCAAAGGTGTTTTAAATAAAGCCATAAAAATCAAAGCCATTTTGTGTATCTATTCTATCATAATTTGGATTGTACATGACTAAACCATAAGTGTAGCTATAAATATCCACATTAATGATGAAAGATCCAAAAACAAAAAGGCTCAGAGTTATACAAATTCTAAAAAACTATGTCAAAAGGATAAATGGTTAAAACTTGGTCAAAAGGGTGGATTTATATCTCCAAACAATGATTTGATCATGGATATTATTATGCCTATTTTCTACACTCATCTTAAATTTTCAAGTTTATACTTATTGCCATAGAGATGACTCTATCATAAAGCCTAAAACTATGATAGGTACCCTATTGATTGATGATATTTCTAAATGCATATTTTATTATGAAATCATAATGATTTATTGATGGTTTTATTTATGTGTTAGTGGTTTAAAAAACCATGCTAGATAAATGAATAAAATATTCACATATGATTATATATATGATCAGATTCATCTGACTTGATAGTTTTAGTGGACTTACATTTTTCTCAGTTCTTAGTCATTTTCATGATATATAGTGATAATTTGATCTTCAAGAAGAATTTACTTTTTGATGATATGTTTTAGAGAGTTATTACAATTCATTTATAAAATGGATGATTCATTTGGACATTGTTTGATATGATTTTATGGCTCAGTGGTGCTTAGTTGATTGATTCATTTTTTTAACAGTTAATTCATGAAGGTTTAATTAGTATTCAAATTTCAAATTTGGTCAATTCAACTTGAAATTTTTAGTTGATCAATAAATCTTTGGTCATTTCAGTTGATTTATAATGTTGCTTTTAGTTGATATGATTCTTGAAATAGAATAGATGATGGTGTTATGATTGGGATATTTTAAGTTTGATGTGATCCTCTTGATTGGATGATTCTATCACACTACTTTGTATAGATTAAAATTTATTTTTCTTTGCTTAATTATGCAAATACATAGTCACTCCATTGGCATTCTAAGTTAGTTGTTTCAAGATTTGATTAATAATCAAATTTTATGATCAAAATTCTTAGCACATGAGTATCATCCTTTGACTTATGTGTGAAAAAATATTTGGTTGATGAGAAGTTAATGACATACATGTCTTTTGAAAATCATGATACTCATTTTCAAAATGTTACCTTCACTTGAATAATATCTCTTGAAATGAGTTAAAGGGGACTTTTATTGTTACATTATTTATTTTCAAGATAAAAGGGTCATGATGTTAAGACATAATATTAAGGTTTGAATTTGATTTCATCATGCCTTGTGCTTGGTCTATGGAATGCTTATAATTTCAAAGGTCTTTTGATCATGTGACTTAAGTTAATAAGTGATTGTAAAGTTTTTTTTTTTTTTGTAAATGTACAAGTCTTAAGACTCTAATATAGCATGGTTGATGAGTTGGCATCTAATGGAATTTGATCCATCATAAATTGGTCAAGTTGATATAGACATTAATGTTTGGAAGCATATCTCGATGTTTAAAGATCAAGGTGGATTTGGAAGTATGTTGGAATTTATGACTAATTGATCACCTCAAGTCATGGAACTTAAAAAAGGTTTTAGCAAGAGGATTAGCTTATTATTAGATTTGGAAGATGGTTAAAATGGTTTAGAGGGATCGGTAAGTATGTAATTGGTAATTGTGAGCAAATGAAAATAAAGCAAATCATTAAAGTAGTTATGCCTTAGAGGGTGGAAAATAAAAGTCTCTTTTTATTCATTCATTGCATCATTTTGCAAGATTTTGGTGGAAATGAAGATTTGGTGTGATGGGATTTGAGTTTCAGAGGGGAGCTGAGTGAAAATTTAAGGAAAAAGATTGGAACTTGAAGCTAGGTATTTTGAGTTTCATTGGTTATTTTCTTCTTAAAGGTTTTTTTGAAGAAATATGAAGTTTTGGAAAACAAAATGAATCTTTATGTGGATTTGAGTCTAGATTTCTTGGTGGTAGATTGTGAAAAGGTTTGAAATAATTAAAGATATTATTGCATGTAAATGTATGACTTAGTATTGGGTCTACGTAGTTGTAGTTTTTCATAAGTCGAGAAAGAGTTTTGAATATTCTATCAATTTTGCATGAAATGAGTTAAGCACAGAACTCACACGAGATATATGTGTTTATCTATGCACTTAGGGTTTTTGTCATGGGTAACTTATATTTATTTTATAGAAATGATTGCATAAAATTTGATGATTCTTATAAAAAAATCTCTACATGTGTATAAAGTTTTAGAGTTTCAAAAATGACATAGGTTTCAGTTCTAAAAATTTGAAAAGCCTAGAAGTCTAGTTATATGTTCGAGGGTTTTAAATTTTTGAATGTCTCTATGTGGTTTTTCATATACAAGGGTTTTGTTTCTTAGTTTTTGGATGGTTAAGAGTGAAAAGGTTTGTTTGAAATTTTTATAGACTTAGGGTTTTGAGATGAAATAGGTTATAAAGGAATATAATGATATATAATTGTTTTTCAAATTATATAGGATGATAATGGTGTTAAGTTTGATGTTTTGATTGGTTTGCATGAATTATATAGAGATTCATGTCCATACAGATGATTATCAAAAATAATTTCATAGGTTTTGGGAAAATTTAGTTCATCATTTTATTGTGTTTTGATACTGAAGTTAGATTTCAATATGAGAATGTTTTTGAATAAAATTTGAAAATTACAATGACTTTATTGGTATTGAGAATTGATCAATGGACTGTGAAAAATTGAAGATGGAAAAATACATATATTTAAATATGTAAGTATGTTTTATGAATAATTTTAAGTTTTAGAAGTGGTTAGGGTATTAAACATATTTCTTCATAAATTTGATAGTAAATATCTATCTATTATGTTATCAATTTACAAATTTTAAGATTTGGATTCATACAGTTGATTCATAAGTTATTGAATGGTTGATATCCTTGAAATTAATATCAAATTTTAGTTATGTTTGAATCATGGAAATAAATATAATTGAGATTCATATGTAGTGCAGTGGTTTCAATTACAATGCAATTTATTTTCATATTCATGTTGTAAATGAAATTATAGTTTTAAGGTTTTAAAATTTGGTTATCTTTCACATTTCTTTTATATTTTATTTTTCTTAGTATGTATATGTGGGATAAACTAGATAAAAATAATAATGATGAAGGATGGTGACATAATTTTAATAGAGGTGGTAATCAGTTAAGTCGTATTAGAGGTTCTAACAAAGTTGGGTTCTGTGCTAGATGTTTTGGACCTAGATTTCCTAGGGGTATAAGAATGTCTTTTTATTTTGATGCTTATGACCCATATTTTTGGAATATTTTGAATACTTTTCCTATCCAAAGAGGCTATAGAGGTCATAGGGGTTTTTGAGGTCAAAGGTTTGGATCTCATTGTCACTCTCAAAGTAGTTCCTCTCATCACCTTGGGCATGATCTTAAACATGATCCTCCTTACAACTACAACACCTATTTTTAGAGGTTAATTAGTTGATGAACCATTACCTACTAATCATTTTACCAATAGTCAACCTTATAACTAGTTTGAAATAGAAACAACCAATGACAAAGATCTTAGGAAAATGGCCACTCTTTCAGACACACCTATTCCATTTAATACAAATTTTGGTGTAAAATGTAAAAGGTTAAGCTTCTCAGAAGCACATATTGAGCCCTTTTAAGGTCAAAAAGGATAAATTTATGAGGTCAAGGATATATAAATAGAAGGAAAACCATACCTGTTCTAGACCATGTCGTTGAAAAGAGTACTGTTATGGAGAAAATTGAACCTGAAGTATCTAGTGAAGTCGGGAAGATTAAAAGAATTAAGCTATAAATTGATGATGATACCATTGACACAAGGATCATATTATTTCCCTTTTGTGATAATAAAATGGTTTATAATGTTTGTGTTAATGAGAAATATAATCAAGTAATTAAATTATTATCTAATTTAGATGATTATTGGTCATCTAAGGGATAATTTTTGTTTAGTATTGAACTTTTTCATACAAAACTTTATACTTCAGACTTGATAATTTTTTATATTTTGGTACACTCAATAATTTTGAAGTTTCGTATTATTGTATATGCTTAAGTTTAATTTGAATGCATTATGGTTTAAACATAATTAGAATTTATCATTTTTTGATTTAATATTTTATGATTATTATGTATCCTATTATATTATTAATTAGTATGGGTCTCCACCCATTAGATTAGTACCCAGGTCTATTATCTTAAAATATATTGATCAAATTAAGACTTTTTAAGTCTTAACTAATTTTTCCTTAAAAAATTTAGTTAATTAATTAACTTTGTTAAAGTTAATTAGTTAACATTAACCAATGATTAACTGAAAGTTGGTTATAAATTATTTCATAACTAAATGAATGATATAAAAGGAGATAAAGCATTCATTTAAAGAGGAAAAACATAGGTATTAAAGACTTGTATACTTGTAAATTTATTCATTTATCTCTCTTTTCTATGTAATTTCTCTAAGATAGCATGAATTTTGTAGATAGACCAATGGTACTTTCTTTGATGGTTGAGTACACTAGTTAGACAACATAAGTATATGTAATTTTGTATTATCATTTATAACTAATTATCTAGATATTTTCAATAGGTTCAATGCTTAGGTTCATCACTCAAATTCAATGCCTTGGTTTAATCAGCCTTGGTTCATCACTTGGTTTAACCACTAGGTTCAATGCTTGGTTCAATCGGCAAAGTTGAATGGATTGGCTCAATGTTTAAGTTCATTGGCAAAGTTCAATGCAAGGTTCATCAGTAGGTTCAATAAAATGGTTCATCACTTGGTCCAACCACTAGGTTCAATGCTTAGTTCAAAAGATTGGTTTAGCGAATGGTTCAAAGGCTTGGTTGAGTTTAAGTGAATGGTGCACAGTGTTGAACCATTGAATCATTAAACCATTTTTGGTTAAATTGGTTGGTTCAATGGCTTGGTTCAAGGGGGTGTCCTGAAGTTGAAGGGAAAGTGCCCTTGTGGAGGGCAATTTTGAGTTTAAAAGCCCTTGTAGAGGGCAGGAAGCACTTCAAAGGAAAGATAGCCACAAAGGGTAAGTCTTTTAGATTTCTATTTGGTCATGAATTCTTTCAAACTTTTTGTCTGAAGGAATTCCTTTAGACAAAAAGTCTAAAGAAATTTGAAAAAGGGTCATGACACAAAACTTGAGAAAATACTCCAAAGGAAAGGAAGCGAGCGTGAGATCATTCTTGCAGACATTTTGTCCATGGGAAAAGAGGTCAAAAGAAAAGATTGATCAAGGAAGACAAAATCCCATGAAGTAGAAGAGCCAAAGTAGGAAGAGACTTGATAGAATTTTCCAAGGACAATGATGTCTTGGAAGCTGTAAATTTTAAGGAGATGGACTAGCCATTGGGTATTAAATTTCAAGGTGACGATTGTGTGAATGTCAATTTTAAGATATTGAAATAGCCATTTTCTTTTGAATTACCTGTGTGCCAACCATGAAAAGATCCCAAAGAACACAACAACCCACCAAAAGATCACCCCTAAGGGCTAAAAAAGTAGAAGAAGACAAGGTGCAAAAAGAGACAAAGCAATTTGAGTGGCAAAGAGGAGGTGAGTTATTGCTAGACGGTCACCAAACGGTGCACCTGTCTTCTCCTATTTGCATTTATAAGGGGACAAACCATGTAAATATCTAGAAGGAACAATCTATTTATAGAAAATAGATGTAGCCTATGCTTCAACATTAATGCTTAAATGATAAAGTCAATTTTGGTGATTATACAACATGGTTCAAGTAGGCCTCTTCTAGAAGAATGACATCAATAACAGTGACTTCATCTTTCTGATGTTTTCAATGCACATGGGCCAGCTCATCAGAGGGTGCCAAACTCTTTTCAAAAGAGGCAACAATTTCTCTTCCCATCTTGCTATATATTGTAAAAAATTCTCATTTGATAAGATCGACTCTCTTAGCCTTAAGGCAAAACTCTGCACAAAAATCTCTCAGGCTTGTAAGGTAGAGCTACCAGATTTTACCCTAAATCAAGACTTAGCATTTTTACCTCTATCTAGACTTGCACTTTAAAGTATATGTCTATCTTCTTCTTTTGTGTTAAGTCATTGTATTTCATGCTTTTCATAGATCGATTACAACATGTCCAGTGCATTGTGAAGTCTCTTTTCTGTAGGTCTATTAGAAGTGTCTACATCAAGAATATAGGTGCATGTGAAGAGGCTATCAAAGTGTGTCTCAGAACACCTTTTCTAGTTCATTCTTCCTTGTATCTCTATGGACCCCTGACTCACTAAAATAGAAGAGTTTCCCATGTTAGATGAAGTGTATGGGCATTTCTTCCTGGTGAAAAGTGTATGTTTGGGCTGGGTGGGTCAAATTTTCTAGTGTATCACCTTTTCATTTTTAGGCTTAGGCTCTATTTTCAATATCTCTCTCTCCATTTTCATCCGCCCCCTTTTTAAATTTGTTTTTTAGAAGTAGGAGAAACTAGGGCCTAAAAGATACATTAGAGGGAGCTAGCCCTTATCTTGAGACTCTCCCCTCTAGCTTTGCTGGTCCCATAGGCGAGAGGGGAGTTTCCATTGTTGCATGTCAAAAGGTAGAAGCTTGGCCTTCTACCCCCGAGTGCAATCCACTATGTCAATAGTTTCATTATCTAGCCTACTATATGTGTTTTAAGATTACAACACCTTCATCAAAATAAATGCATTTAACCATGTGTTTTTACCTTTTTTTAAAAACCATAAGAACATTTTAATGAACTAAACATCTCCTATAACAAACATCATCTAATGATAAATCACATCAACTAAACCATCTATCATATCTATCATAATTTAATCATACATCAAAAATAAATGAGTCATTCACACATCCACCACATGTCTAAATCTAGATGAGGAAGAATAAAGTCTTTAAATTTCAACATGAACATAATCATCACTATCATCATAACATCTAATAATAAACATCATCATCATCATCATGTAACCATATTATAAAGATCATCATCTTATAATTTATCATACCCATATAAATATGACCCATAAACCATAACCATAACAATAATCAGAAAACATCATAACCATGTCTAGAAAAACATAGACATCATCATATCATAAACAACATCAATCAAATATCAAATGATGTCATGCACATAAATTAAGCAGCCATCACATCACATGCCTATCTAGGTGATTCCACATCCACCATCATATCAAATCATAAATAAGAAATATGAACATCATAACAATGAACTAAAAACCATATATAATAATCATATCTATAAATCATGAGCTCATAATCAGCATGATGATCATATTTACAAATAAATATATATCTCTCAAAATATGTATACACCTTGCTACATCAGCTCATAATTTGGTATCAAAATCATATGCTACATCAAAAGTATAATGTCTCATAACAAATCTAAGCCCCTAGAGCACCACTTCCTCTTGGAGCCTACCCTCCTACACCTATCTATCCTCCTATAGAACAGACCCATTAACCTAGTGTTATAGCACTAGTACCTCTTATGATCTTAGATGTATATTCACTATATTATGGATCATCTGGTAGACACCTAAAGACCAAGGCCTCATAATACCATAGCTCCTCTACTATTGCTACATATATCTATATTGAGATAGTATATGGTGGTCCCAAAATTGCTACTACTCCTCCTACCTATTAAAGATAATCTCTCTCCTATGTCATCATGACTAGTTGAGCCCTAGCCTGATCTCTCTCCTATAAGATAAACCACTTGAACCTATGCTACATACCTCTCTTAAGTGATTTCTACCAATGATGCCTATGTGTGCCATGGCTAGTGCCACTCATGCCAAATCCCTTTGAATGATTAGTGCCTATACATCTGGACCACCCATTCCCACTTATAGACCACCTCCCCTACATCAACATCCATGTCCTATTGACCAACACCATCACCTCTAAATACCATAGTATCATAGTGAACCTGGTACCATACAAGATAACCATCTATGACACCTACATCATCCACATCAATTCTTGATAGTAAAAACTCTCAATCAATGAACTCATGAATTGGTTATGGAATAGATAGTGGAAAATCTACATCCTCCCTCTTATACCTTGAAAATACCTTAGGTATATCTTAAATGAGGCCTAACTATATTCATAACCTATCAAATGGAATAATCTATATCTCATGATCTCACCTATCATACATCCATTTATAGCTCTAAAGTGATAGAGTATGTCTCACATAGTGTGCCCATCTAGAAACCTAACACATGATCTCCAAATCATGTCTCTCATAACCAAGGTATTTATTTAGTCCTTATCCTAGTATATGTTGTGTGCCCCTCCTCTTAAACCAAAGAGGGCATAATCACCTCTCTACCTCATATATCTGACCTTAAAATCCATATAAATAAAACCATACCATGATAGACCCATAGGTCTCAGTACCTGGATGTGATCATAGGCCCAGTAATGGAGAATAAAACCAACATTGATCCCATATCTCTTATAGGCAAGGAATACCTAGAGCTCTAAATAAACTAATAACATATGAGCCCATGTAAATACTATATGACCCAACCACATCTCTATGAGCACCCCTAGTAATTAGTAAGGGAACCTCCCATTGCTATAATCTTATAATGCATAAGACATAACCACTATCATCATCATAGTAAATATCCACCTCACATCCTTATCCCTTTAATACAATGGTGTGTAGTGGAAACCCCTTGTGTGCTACCTTATATACTCATGGTCTTCTCTATACAATATATATATATATATATATATATATATATATATTTGTCTATCTCTCTCCTCACCCTCAATGTGGTAGATTAGTTCACCCCATATGGGTAGCCACATGATCCTATGGATATCTTTAGGTTAAATGGGCATCTTGCCTATATGAAGAAAGAAGGTGTTAGTGGAAAGATCCCATCTCTTGATGAGTACCACTAACATTGCCACATCCCAAAGTATGTGCTAGTAGTACCTCATGCCTCCATGGCCTATGTCCTCCATATGATCATAATCAACATCAATCATCCCTGATTATACCTCATCTAGTATCTGGGGCACCTAGTCTCTCATCTATATCTACTCCTATGATTACAAGGTTTGAAACTAGTGCCTTAGATTACCTAATCTAACATATTTTGCCTACAAATTTTACCACTTACCCCTACACCCTATTTTAAACAACTCACCTCATCAATATTAACTCTTCCTCATTTGACCTATACAAAAGACATTCCTATCTTATCAACTATTTTACCTATCTTATCTACATCACTAACCTTACCCTAAACCACTGACTTAAATGATCAAATACTACACTCAGCCACTACCTAAAACATCTAACCAAAATCTTAACTTTAACCTCTAATCTACACTCCACAAAATACACCCTTCACCTATAACCTTCACTATTATCCAATACCTATTCACCTAATATACCTGTTACTCACCTAATCACACCTACCAATCTAATTATTTCTTTCATGTTATCCTCTAACTACCTTCACTACACCCATACCCACTAACCTAAATGACATCATTAAACCCTCCTATGTCTACTCTACCCCATCATTCAACCTTCTTAACTATACCCTTTATCTTGAACACTAACCATAACCTAACCCCTTGACCTTTCACTACTACCCTTCAAACTAAACCCTTAGCAATTACCCAAACCTTTTAATTAAAACTTTTATCCCAAATTTTTACCAAATTCCCAACCACCAAAGGTCAAAGGTTTAATAATGATGGTTCTTTTTAGAAACTATCACCAATCAAATAATTACCACCAATAGTCAGGCTATCTACCACCTACAGTCACCATAGTGACCATTAGAAGGTTGCCTATTAACTATCACCAATCAATAATGACCATTGAAGATCATTATGTAGTGATCACTATCAATCCTCAAGCCCTAGGGCTTGACCAAACTATCTCCCAATCTAAAAAATGATGAAAAAACCTACACATACCCATCCTAAAATTAAGTGCCTAATCACCTATCCTATTTCATATGTGATTCTCACCCAAAAACAACCAATATAAAATCCTAAATCTAGACCTAGGTTAACCACACCCACAATTAAACAAACAACATAAACAAAGTAATTTAAGTCTAAATCTACCAAATAAATGACAAACCCTACCTCATTTCTTTATGTTTATTATGGAGTTACCCTAGGATCCTTTGCCTAAACTTGCACTCAACCTCATCCCCTTTACATCTTTGATCACTTGGTCAACTCAATAAATAACTCACTTAATCACTCAACTAATGTTCTTAAACTATCACCATATTTTCTCACTTAAGTCATAGAGTATTCATAGAGGGTATAAATTATAAATGACCAAATAAACCCTCAGTGGCTCTTTTATCTTCACCCTTTTAGGGTTGATGTATAACCACTAATGGTTAGGGTGACCACCGATAGTCGACCTTGACCATCAATGGTCAACATTTTTGTGATTTTTCCCTAACACCCATAATTTTCCATACACACTTTGATCACAAAACAAATCTAGTACCAAACCACTAGAGATAAAATTCTCTAACAACCATAACCAGTAATATTAACCTCATCATGGGTCATTCTAGCCTAACTTTTTCATGTTTCTTGATGACCTTTCTCTAGTCCTTTTCACCACACCAACTAAATTGACATCTTGAAAAAAATTGAACTTATGCTACCTTTTGTGCACAACCAACCAATTGTGTCTTCTTGAGATCACTTCCTACCTTAGATACTGATGAAAACACTAAACTTACCAAAGAGACTTGCATTTATAAGTAAAACTTAACCACCATGCCTAAATGTAGTCATGTGATCCACTTATCACTTATCCTTCTAGTGATGACATTATTTTTACCAACCATGACAACCTAATAAATACATGGCCTTAAATATCACACTTAGTTTTAATTTATGTGCATGTTTGTGATTTAGTGCCTAGCCTATCACCAAATTTGTCACCAACTTACCTACTAATCAAACCCACACCTAATTTCTTTTTACCTAATCACTTCTTAGTTTGAGGGGGAACACCTCCTCCCATACTCAAAAAAACCTAACCTTTAACTCGCAATGTGTTTTCATTTTTTAGCTTGCTGATACAAACTACATGACAAAAATGGGAAAAAAACACCTTCTCCCATACTCGAGGTAACCTAACCTTTGACCCAAAATGCACTTTTGTTTTACATCTTGCTAATATAAACTATATATAAAAAAGGGGCAAATATAGACACTAAAAAAATACACACCAAGGTTATAGATGTCTAACTAACCATTATACCATCTCAAAACCCACTTGGGACCACTTCCAAAACTTTTGACTACAAACCTAAGTCAAGCTAACTGACTTTGACCAAATTAGCCTTTGACATATTGATTATTGATGATCACCCTAATCATGGCTAGGCTCGACCATAGAGGATTAGGTTTAACCACTTGAATAGTTAAACTCTAGCACTAACTATAGCTTGATTTTTTATATTTAGCTTATTTGATCCATGTGAAAAATCAATACATACTAAAACTAAATTTAGACACCCTGTTAAACCTCTTGTTCAAGCTATTGTTTCATCTCTCCCTTATATAAAAAGAGAGGAAGAGGACGAGGTGAAAATGGGGGAGAATTAAGAGAAATAATCATCAAAGAGAATCAACAATATCAAAGCTTCTTATATTAAAACTTCTTTTATAGGTTTTCTTGCAATGAATCTAGGAAAGTTTTTAGTGAGTACGATAGAGATCCGAAGTGTTGATGCTCATCAATCACATCCAAGACACTATTACTCTATTAAAATTAATCTAGACTCCACCAATAAATATTTTAGCAAACTACCTCAACATTCTTAAGTCCAACAAGCTATATATCTATCTTTTATCAAATTCATTAATTACTTTCTCTATTTTATCTTCCATCCCACCTTCCAAAATATATTATATAATCTCATCAACCAAATTCTTGAACCAGACCAAAAACCATAGTAACTACAAATAGTCACCCTAAATGTTGATGGTCTATCCATAATCATTGATGGTTACTCAACTACTAATGGTCACCCAACCACTGACAGTTTCACCCCAACTGTTGATGGTCACAGTGTGATAATTCTAACAAAAAGCTAATTTCACCTATAAAACCATAACCAAATATCTATTTTTGACCTTCTACTTGAGCATAAAACATCAAACCATTTTTTGAACCCCATCTAATTAATTTAAGATTAATATTCAATCTTTTATTACTATAATTAGTCAAAATCATCTCTTTCAAGCACTTCTTGTATTTGTTTTTAGTATATTCTATTATGTATGTAAGCAATTTATATTTTATTTTTAGATGTTGATTATTTAAAATTTTTTATTGATAGCTTCCAAGGAAGCTTGTGCTTCTTGGATTTAGCTTGCTAGGTAGTCCACCCTACTATCTAACTAATCAACCATTTTTTATTGCTTTCTTATCTACAGGTCATTCCTCTTAATCCAAAAAAGAGTATCTACAACCATTTGAATCATAGAGCATAAAAAAATATAGGTTATACTAAAATCACCCTTATTTTAAGTTTCACAACTTTATTCTTAAGGAAACAATCAAAATTTATGTGAAACACTATGAATTAATTGATCTTTCAACCTATTCAAACCTACCTTATATCCCCAACAAGTATTTGTTGCCAGTCAGTAGTTCTAACATTTTAATTCCCTATCAATAGTTTCAAACCTCATAGAATCATATAAAAACATATCACTCACTATTTTATCCTCCTCAATCCTCAAAATACCCCAAAACATGCCAGTTTCTTCAATCTTCATACACAAGTTTGTGAGTGATCATTTAGGCATACTTAGGCTTCTTTATCACTTTATTATATTTTATCACCTTGGAAGTTATATGGAGATATTATCAACACCTTATAATTTAGTTTATGTATGCCCATAACTCTCATATACTTCATGTATTTAATTAACCATCAACACACTTCTCTTTAATTCACCTAAATAGTCTTGTAGGTGCTTCTAGACTTTTCGATGCACTTTTGAGGGTGGATTCTCTTTATTTTTCTTCTTTGTAAATTTAGTGATCATGGAAAATATTATGGGGTTTATTTATGATCCTATTTACCTATATAAATTCATCCTAACTTCTCATTTCACATTCCACAATATGTCTTTAAACCATACTACCTACAACTAGCCTGTAAGTACTCATTAGGTTTTCTTCATTATAGGTCCACCAAACTAGGTTATTTGAACTAATTTAGGATTATTTAAGTGTTTTTTAATGAATTTAGAATTAGATAATACTTTAAATTTTACCCATGTATTTCTTATCTCTTTAAAACACTTATCATCAACATGTTTTTACTCTGAATATATACTATAGGCTTGTAGGTGATCATTACGCTAAAAAGCCTTATTTTCTCTTATTTATCTCTTCTTGATCTCAAATTACAAATCATATAACTCTATACCAAGTTATTTATGATTTTAAATTATTTACTCCATTACAATTTACTCAAAACACTTTAGGACATTCACTTTAAACTCTCACAGTCCTCCTTTAGGCTCACACAACCCATTCTAGATCACACAATCCATTGAATGCAAAGTGAGATAATGTTATAATACATCATAGATATTTTTATGATTTTATAATTCATTATTACCTTTATATGGTAATTTTTAATTATACCAAATTTTTATGAGTTTTATTTTCATGTAGAATCACACTTATGTATGTTGCATGCATTGTATTGCTTTGATTGCACTAGGACCTCCTTTCACTATTGGCCTAAGTAGTTTAGTTTTAAATTATTTTATATATTTTATAAAATTTAAGGATAAAATTATAAAATTATTTATATATACCATATACACACCCCATTGATAACATTTAGTGCCAAATTTCCCTAGATGTTTGTAGACCTGTAGGTTCACAATCTTTTCTTTGGATAAGGCTTGAAGGAAAACACTAGAAACATTAAATATAATGGAATTAGACATAAAATAACTTATTATAATATATTAATATGTTACTTTACTTTAATTATCTTGTACAATGATAAAATATCCCCATTTGACCAGGGTTATCTCCATCATAGATGTATGTTCCTACTACCCAATTATACATGCATGTTTCTCTACTTTATTACTTGAATTTAATACATTAAATGATGTTTTATATATATATATATATATATATATATATATTATGTTTTATCAACTAATAGACATCTCATTTAATTCATTCCATATACCAAGACACGCCACATCTCTTTGCATACATGACTGTCAAGTTAAGACTAGAAAATCAAGGCTATAAGATACTACACTAGACATGTACATGAAGAAATAGGAGATAAAATGATATTAAAAGAGTCAAGGAGTGTTTAATAATCCCTAAAAAATCATCTTCATTCATTTTTTGGGATTCATAACTCTGTATACACCCTTGGTTTTGAGTCCTCTTTATACACCCTTAATTTCTTAATGATTGTTTATAAAGTTAATAAACCTAAATAGACAACCAATTACATAAAATGGAAGGTAATTTTTGTACCATACTCTCCCCAAAATATTTAGATCCATATTTCTATCTTCTTAGAGTACCATACACAAATCGGTTGGCCTTTTGAGGCTGTGAAGAAGCTTGATAGAGAAAAATGAAGTTTTTTTGCATTGTTTGTCTCTATAACTCCACTTTTTACATGTATATGGATCTAATAAGACAAAGGAAAACATTGGAGGAATTTTTTCATTTAAATTAATTAAAAACCTGTACAAAATTCCCCCAAAATCATGCTTTTTCAATATTCTACATATTATACCTTTTGAAACTATTAGAGATGATGAACTAGGTGATTATCTTGCTTACCCTAACTTGTAAAAAGGTGGAATATGCCAAAACATTTTAAATCTTTATTTTCCTACAACTCTTTCAATATATTTCATTTGGACATTAACAAATGATTAATGGGTAGTTATAAATAGATTCCAATGTTGTAAAATAGTTTCTTAAGACATTTGGAGGATATGCAAAGATAAATACAACATGATGTCATTAAAAAGGTGTTATATGACTTAAAAATATTGTTATTCATGATATAAATTTCACATTTTATATTTCCTATCAAGTATCATCTCAACATTAGAATTTATAATGATAATAAAGTAGATGAAATACCTTAATATTATAAAACTACCTTAATCTCTCTAATTTTTTTGAAAATACAATGTGACCAACTTACTAGTTATTCTCCTTAGTCAATTTGGTCAACTTTAAATCATGGTTGTTCTTGGAAGGGTCACCACCTTGGCTCCTTGGGTATGATTTATCATTGACTTGACTTGACACTTAACCTTAAATTTATCAAACTCACCTTAAACAATGCTAAACAAATTAAGGGATTACAAAGAAATACATTTTATGACAAGACAATGTGACTTAACCTTATTACCCACTAGGTCATCATAGAGGACTTTGTAAGATACCAAGGAAGACACACTACCTATCATATTAGATCATGAATGAACAATAAAATATCCTCATGATGGATATCAACAATTTTAAGATCAAGTACATCAAATTTTTTAATGATACTCATTCATGGTAGCTAAATTTTGCCTAACATCTTTGGTAACCTCTATGGATTGTATGTTTGTTATGCATTTAGATTAGTGACCTTGACAATCCATTAGGTTATGGGGTCATGAATATAACTTTACTTGAAGGAAAAATATAAATTGGACTTTAAAATAGCCTTAAAATAAACTAAAACTAATCTATCTCAAAATGAACAACACAACCACACACATGTGTCAAAAGACACTTGGAGGAAAGATAACAACCAAAAGTAAACAAAACACATATGCACTAAGCACAGGAAAACAAAATATCTAATCTATTATATACACAATCATAGATATAATATTATTATCATGGATTAAAATTTATCCCATTGACTAGGAAACTCAACTCTTCTCCATCAAGAATTTTAAGTTAAACGACATTATGTTCTTTGTAACCAATGATAACATAGAGCCCACTCCACAATGTGTCAAACTTGGTATACTTACAAGGTTTGGCCCTATATTCATTCCACCTCAACACAATATCTCCATAGTTATATGCTCTTGAAAAAACTCTCTTATCCAAGGTCTTATTCACTTAGGATTGTTGTTACTCCATGGTATGTATAACATGATTTCTTATTTCCTTTAAGGTCATCAATTCTATCAATATTATATCCATATGATCACTCTCCATCATTTCAAGTTGATGAGATAACTCAAGGGATGGTATTTCAATGTAGATAGGTAGTTTTGAGTCTCTCCCATATACAATAATGGAGGGTGAGTGTATAACATCCTTCTTAGGGGTGATCTTATCAACCTATAGAGTTGTCCATAATTTGGTCTACCAAGATTTATGATTATCCTCTATTATTCTCTTAATGATTTTGATAAATTTATTATTAGTGGACTCAGCTATCCCATTCCATTTATGGTGGTAATTATAATAAGAACTTAGATAAATTTCATGCTTGAGATCCTACTCAATTGTTCTTACACCACTAGATTATAATTCATTATTAGAAATTATTTTTGAAATCACTCTAAATCTAGTCATTAAGCCTTCATAGAAGTAAAGAACTAAATTTTCACTAGCCTCCTTGAGAATTATGGCTTCCACCTACCTTATGAAGTAATCAGTGGTTGTAAGCACCCATTTATGGCCAACACTTGAATGTGGATTTATCATGCCAATGAAATTAAGACCCCATTACATGAATGGTTGATTCACTTAAATAGGATTCATGGGAAGGTATGCAAGCCATTGTTTACCTATTAAAAATTCACACTTATGACACCTTATTACCCATGAATAAGAGTCCTTAAATAAACTAGGCCAATAGTATGCAACCCTTATTAATGTTGCTACTATAGTCTTAGGTACAAAGTGACCTCTATCTAGTCTATCATGTATTATTCAAATAACTTATTAATTTGATCAGTTTCAACACATATCAATAATATAAAATTAATATCCCTTATAAATATAAATCCATTAATAATAACATAAGGTATGGATTGAAATCTAATGTATCTTCTCTTTGATCTATCTAAACATATCTATTTTTAGGAATATTACCATATCTTGTGTCCAAATTTGAGAGAGTGAAGGCATGGATTCATTAGGGTCATCTTAAAATAACAAATAAAAATATTCTTCTCCTTAAAGGTCTACTACTAAGTATTCACATAGTCCTCTTCCTATTACCAATTTATTATCCTGGATATCCACATCATACTCCATGAGATTGGTTATCCATCCAGACATCTTCTCAATCTAATCCTTATTTATAAGGAAGTTTTTTATGCTTGGGTGGGTCACCATGATATGAATCTTGTTGTTAGACACCCTAATCCTAAACTTATTAAGGATCCTTGTGATTGACAACACTTGCTTATAGATTAAAGTGTAAGTCTCTTTGTACTCTTATAGCCCTTCAATAAATAAGGAAATAGGATATTGAAGACCTTCAATATTTTATTGTTTCAACATGTGTTATAGGATTTCAATGTTGGTAAAGTCATACAATAATAAATCCTTTGAGAAATAAGGATCGATCAATGTTGGTGTTGGTGCAATGGCTTAGTTAATGGCCTCAAAATTATTGCTTCCTTCTTTAGTCAAACAAAGTCTTTGTGATAATTGACCATGGATGTATTAGGATTAAAAATTATATAAAAACCAAGTATAAACCATCTAAAAAATTTAAAATTCCCAATAAAATTTTGTAAACATTTCTTATGCTTGGGAAAAGACAAAGCAAATATGGTACTCACACTTTTAGGATCTATAGCAAGCCTATCCTCAGAGATAATGTGACATAATAAATTACACTCATGAACTAAAAAACACATTTATTGGAACTTAGAGAGATTAAATATTGAATATACCTTTAAAAAATCAATCTAAGATGATCTAGGTGATCACTATCATTCTTTGATAAAACTATTATGTCATCAAGATAAATTAGAGCCATTTGATTGATAAATCCATACAAATACATATCCGTGGCTCTTTGGAATGTATCAATTACTTGAGACAACCCAAAGGGTATTCTGTTATAGGCATATGTGCCCAATTTACTAGTAAAATATATATTATATTGATCTTCTTCCTTCAAGAATTGGTTATAACTTGAATATCCATCTAAGAGAGAGAAACATTGAGAAACTAAAGCCACTTGAAGAATTTGATCCATGGAGGGTAAAGGATAATGATCCTTCAAGTAAAACCTATTCAATTTTATAAAATACACACATAATCTAATCTCTCAACTCTTATTTCTCATAGGAACTAGGATGGTAACCCATGAAGAGTGCTTGATAGGGAATATGAATCTTGATTATATCAAATTTGTTAGCTCTCTTCTCATTAGCATCTAAAATTAAGGAATAATAGGACTTTTTATTTGTCTTAAAATATTGAAATTTAAATATATATATATATATATATATATATATATATATATATATATATGGCTAATGTGGGATAAAAAACCCTTAATATCACTATATTCCCAAGTAAAGACATTAGAAAAGTTTCTACATAACTCAACAAATGCAGCCTTCTTAGCTAAAGTACATACCTTTCCAATCTTAAGAAGCTTGTATTTAAATATATCCAACCTCTCATGATGTTTATCTTTGGTATACATGCTTACTTTATCCCTTATCATTTGATAAATTTCATTTAATATGTTATCAAGAGTTATCATCCTTTTAGGAAGCTTATTAGACATTAATTGTACAATTTCATATCCATATTAGTGCTATAATTTGGCCTAGTTTTATAAGAAAACTTAGCTTCTTGTTGAATAAATTTTTTTATTTTCTTGCCACACTAAAAAACTAAGTAATTGACATCATTATTTGGTATTGATGTCCTTACTACCACTATCATAAGTGGTTGAGTTTTTTAGTTCTTAACATCATTAAGGATGGCAATTTGAACACCCACTAAATCTAACCTATTAGCATGTTGATTCTCTTCCCTTGGAACTAATTGGATTTTTAATGCCTCCAAATATTGAATAAGATCCCATAATTTATTCTTGTATGAATTTACTAATGGATTCTTGGCATCACTTTTACCTTTTACTTTGTGAACAACTAGTTCACTATTTACAAATACTTGTAATTGCTTCACTTTTTTCTTTATTTCCCATTGAATCCCATGTATAAGAGCTTGATACTCAGCTACATTAAAATTTAAACTAAACTAAAATGTAATTATAGAATAGTACCTTTCATTTAAAGGAGAAACTAGCATAATACTTACCCCAACTCTATTCTTGCTTCTTATGTCATCAAAGAAAAATTTACATAAGGCATCACTATCTTCATTTGGCTAAGAGAGAGATAAGGTATGGTTTTACCTTATTCATAAAATAAATATACAATAATACCAACCTATTAAACACATTTATAAGGGTAATACCCATGATTTTATACTCCCCACTCATCAAGGAAAAGATATGATATGTCTTCAAGAGGAATAATTTGTTATTGATCATTAGGATGATCTTCCTTATCAATGATGGTAAAATTAACATTTTAAATGTTGATATTGTATGTTTCAAGATGAAAATTAGACATAAGTTCATATTTTATTCTAACCTTAGTGTCATATCTAGTTCTGAAATCCATGTATGACCAATCAAATGATAAGTAACCACTAATCATGCCAATGAAGTCTCTGGATAAGAAAAGAGAAAATTATGATGGTAAATCCACTATAACAACATCTTGAGCAATGAAAAAATTATAAAAATCATGAAGAGTATGGATTTAAACTTTGATCACACCCATAATATTTTTAGCTAAACCATCTAATTACAAAACACTTTTGGCATTTGGCTCATACTTTAGGCCTACCTTACCAACTACTTATTTAGGAATAACTGATCTAGCATTTCTTGTTGAAATTTTTTTGGATTTGGAAAGGTGTGGCTTCTATGAGTAGTGGGAATGAAAAAACATAACTTGAAATCTAGGAAGAATTAATTTTTTCCATCAACATAGTATCACTAGAAATGCTAATCTGAAAAAAATATTAAAAAAAAAAAGACTGGAAATTTTTTTCCCGTTACATAATTGCAGTCATTAGATTCATCTCGATGAGATGATTTCAATGGTATATTCTATTGATGCACTTTTTTGGTGCCAAGATTTTTACCCTAGTACATAAAGGTAGTCATTGGATTCATCTTAGTAAGGTGATCACAATGGTACCATCTCCTAGTACACTCTTTTTAGGGTAAAAACCCTCCTAGGGTTTATATATGGTAGGTTCTGCTACTTAGGGAAGAAAAAGTAGGCAAAAAACTCCTAAGACTCCTACTAATTACATGGAATCTAGAACTTTAGATGTAGCTATTTCTCAACTTTAGGTGGACATAGAAAACTTGGTGAGGCATGATGACTATATTGTAGTACAAGATGTGTTTTAAGGATGTGTAGAGAAATTAATGGGGTTCATAATGAATTAAATCATATCACTACACAATTGGCTTCACTTACATCTTAGTTTCAGCCCAACAACCCTCCACTTCAACATTTAAATCCTCCTCTCAACACCAAAAACTCCCATACTGGTATGAAATTGATGTTACCAAAAGTGGACATGTGTAAGTTTGATGGTAAGGATCCTCTCACTTGGATTACCCAAATTGAGAATTTATTTGAGCTTCATCAAACTGCTAGTTCTCAAAAAGTGATAGTGGTGTCTCTATATCTAAAATGTAAGTAATTCATTTGGTATCACTAGTTATGTGCTTAAAATATAAAAAATGGTGCTACTATTATATGGTCTATTATCATTGAGGATTTATTGGCTCATTATCAAAATAATGTCTCTAAAAACTATTTTAGCTAATTAGCCAAACTATGGAAATCAGGAATTATGAAGGATTATACTCATCAGTTTTAAAATATCTCTTTATAAGTAGAAGATATTATTGAGTAAAATTTGATTGATTTATTTTTGGGTGGCCTCAAAGATATCATCCAATTTGAGGTTTAAATGTTTAACCCAACATGTTTATGAGAAGCTATCCCTAGGGCACATATGGTAGAAGAAAAAGAGATGGTCAAAAGGAAAACTTTCATTAATGGTTATGATTGCACCTTTCATACAACATCATTTTCAAAACCCACTAGATTAACACAAAAAATAATTGAGGAGAAGTGAGCCAAAGGTTTGTGTTATGGTTGCGATAAAAAATGAAGCAAAGACCATTATTGTGTTGAAAAGATTCTATTTTACATTAAAGGTGCCAATGATGATGAAGGTGATAAGTATATGGTGAAGATGCAAAAGGTCCTAATGAGGAATCTAAAGACTCTCAACCTACTACTTCTTATCATGCCATTTCAGGTATTAATACTCCCCAAACTCTTAAGGTGATGGGTTTAATTAAGAAATAAAAGGTAGCTATCTTGATTGATTTTGGAAGCACACACAACTTCATCAATAGTAAGTTAGCTTCTCATTTGAACTATTTCATTTATCTAGCTCAATAATTTTAGGTTATGATTATAGATGGTGGTGTTATCAATTATTTAGGAAAATGTCATAGTATTAAGCTAGCCATGGCAGACTACTTGTTGGATTCTCTTATGTTTTCTATTATCATGGGTGGAGCTGATATTGTTTTGGGAGTATAGTGGCTCACCACTTTGGGCACTATTGTGATGAATTTACAAGAATTATTCATGCATTTTCATTCTAAAAAAAGGACATTTGAGCTATGTTGTTTAAGGGCTAAATCTTCACAACTGGTTAGTTCCCATCAAATAATAAAGATTCTTCATAAGGGTGTTGAAGGATTTAAAGCTTAGTTGTTTTCCATGGAAGTATAGCCAACTCAGCCATCTCTACCTCTTGATCTACAAAAAATAATTGATGCCAATTCTATTATATTTCATGACATGATAAAAGGACTTCCACTTAGTTACATGCATGATCATGCTATCAAACTTATTATTATTAGTACACCACCCAACATCAGGCCATATAGGTATCCTTATTCCCAAAAAAGTGAAATTGAAAAGATGGTACATGACACCAAAGTGAATATTCTTAACCAATTTTCATGGTGAGAAAGAAAGTGACACCTAGAGGATGTGCCTTGATTATAAATAACTCAACACGTACACTATCAAAGATAAGTTTCCTATTCCTATCATTAATGATTTTCTAGATGAGTTGAATGGTGTTTTTTATTTTACAAAGTTAGATCTACATTATGGATATTATCAAATATAGATCCATGATGAAGACATACCCAAAACAACTTTCAAGACTTATGAGGGCCATTATGAGTTTTTGGTTATGCCTTTTGGTCTAAAAAATTCACCATCTGCTTTTTAAGAGTTTGATGAATACTATTTTTAGGCTATTTTTGAAGAAATTTATTTTGGTATTCTTTGATGATAACCTCATTTACAATAAAAATTTGGAAGACCATTTGTAATATGTGAAATAGGTACTCTTTATTTTGGAACAACATCAATTGTATGCTAAACCTTCCAAATGTACTTTTGGGGCTTGTGAGGTTGAATATTTGGGTCATCTAGTTTCTTATGAAGGAGTGAAATTGGATCCTAAAAAAATTCGAGCAATTGTGGATTGGACAATTCCTAAGACAGTCAAGTAACTATGAGATTTTTGGGGCTAACTGGTTACTATCATAGGTTTGTCAAAAACTATAGTAGTATTATAGCCCCACTCACCTCTTTATTGAAGAAAGACTCCTTTCAATGGATTGATGTAGCTACTTGATCATTTGAACAATTGAAATTAGCTATGTGCACTACTCTAGTATTGGCCACTCCTAATTTTTATAAGACTTTTGTGGTTGAATGTGATACATCTAGGTATGGTATGGGTGTTGTACTCATGCAAAAAGGTAGACCAATTGCATTTGAAATTCATCAACCAAAAGGTCAAAATCATCACAAGCCCATCTATGAGAAAGAAATGATGGCCATTTTGCATGTAATCAAGCAATGGAGACCTTATTTGATGGGTCATCACTTTCAGGTAAAGACTGATCATGATAGTCTCAAATATTTTTTGAAACAATGGTTGTCATCTAAAGAACAACAAAAATGGGTCACTAAGATGTTAGGATATGATTTATAAATAGTCTACAAAAAAGGCAAGGATAATGTGGATACACTATCTAGAAAGGATGAATTAGTTGAGGCATTGCTATATGTGATAACCATTTTACATGTAGATTGGCTAAATGAAACATGATAAGAATGGGAACATGATAGTGCTACTCATGATTTGATTCAAAATCTTTAGCAAGGTTTATGTGGATTTAATAAATTCACATGGAAGGATAATAAATTATGGTATAAAGATAAATTCTACCTATGTAAAGATTCTCTTGTTAAACAAAAAATCCTTCAGGAACTTCATGCAACTCTAATTGGGTGTCATTTGAGATTTTTGAAAACCTATCACAAAATCAAGTAGGATTTTTTATGGGAAGGACTCAAGGGGGATGTCTAGAAATATGTGGTTGAATGTATGATCTGTCAACAAAATAAAGGTGAAACAATCAAAACCCTAGTTTTTTTACAACCTTTATCCATCCCTAGATAGCATTGGGAAGAGGTATCTATGGATTTTATTACAGGGTTACCAAGATCTGATGGTCAACATGTTATCATGGTTATTGCAGATCATCTCAATAAGTATGCTCATTTTTTTCTTTATCACAACCATTTGTTGCTATTATAGTAGCTTTTGCTTTTCTCAATATAGTTTAGAAACTACATGGGACCCCTAGGATCATTGTCAATGATAGAGGTCCCGTTTTGACTAGTATTTTTTGTACTGAGTTATTTACATGTTTGGGTACCATTTTGGCTCATAGTTCATCTTGTCATCTTCAATATGAATGATAAACTAGGGTAGTTAGCAAATGTCTAGAAGGATATCTCTATTTTTTTGTTTTTGATAAATAGGATAAATGGGTTCATTAGTTACCACTTGTTGAATGGTGGTATAATACTTCTATTCATAGTTCTTCCAAAATGTCTCCATTTGTGGCATTGTATGGATACCACCCTCTATCCATAAATTCAACCTTTAAGTTCCATCCTAAGGTTCATGTAGCTGAATAACATATTCACCATCAATAACAGATCTTTACAAGTATGCATGAAAATATAGCTATGGCCCAAAATCACATGAAGCAACAAGTAGATCAATATAGAAGTGAGAGGCATTTTGACATTGGGGATTAGTTCTTTTTTCACTTTCATCCATATAAGAAGATGCCATTGAAGTAAAAAAAATGATAAAAAGCTATCCCCTAAGTATTATGGGCCTTATCAGATATTATATAAAACTAGTAGTGTGGCCTACAGGTTAGAGTTTCCTTCATCCACTCACATACATCTAGTATTTCATGTATCATGCTTGAAGAAAGTCATTAGACACAAATTTTCCATTAGAATAGAATTACTAGAATTGGATGAGGAAGATAGAGTTCTTCTTGATCCTAAGGTGATCCTTCACATGTGTACTAAGTAGTTACATTCCAGAGTGATTACAAAGTACCTAATCAAATGGAAGAATCTACCATGTGAAGATGCCACTTGGGAGGATGAAGAATTTATGAAGCAACATCCAAAGTTACCACAATATTGAAGACAATGTTGTTTTTAAGGGGAGGGACTTGCTACACCCTTAACCACTGGTGTGTCTAGGGATATGTGTGGTTGACTTATGTCTTACATACCTATTTTATAGACTTGTTACATTTCTCTATGTTCTTAGATAGGTTATCCTATGGAATAACCTTGGATAAGAGACTATATATAGGAGGTAGTGGTTAATCTTATTAGATTATGTTAAGTATTTTGTTATTAGTGCATAGTTATGGAGGTTACCCCCTCAAAGTTACTTTGCTATATTATCCAATATTTTTCTCTAATGTCAATTATTATTGTTTGATCTCTCATATTTTCTTATTCTATATGCAAATATCTAATTAATTTCATTACATTCTTTCCCCACTATATATCATGTAATTGTTTATTAGGTAATTTTCCAATTATCACTGAAACATAAAAAGGAGGTGGCTTACCATCTTTGCTTGGATTCCCACTAGTAGATGTAGGATTATTTGTGAAACCTCAACTATATCTTCTAGTTAATGTTTTTAAAAAGATGATCTTTGATAATTCCTCTTGAAGTATCTCCCTTTGTCCAAGAAGATCTAATGTATCCCACATAGGAATGGTTACATTCACCTTCTTCATTTGATCTATAATGTTGATGCAAGATATAATATTTTTTGGATTCCCTTTAAGAGATTCCATACTATTTTTAAGATGCATAGTCTAGGGTATTAAAACACCCTACACATTCCTATGAGTTTATTGGGCCTTATGAGTTGCATTAACAACTTTTATTACTTGGGACATAAAAGGCATAGTGGTTTCACTTTTACCCATTTCGTGAGCATCATCAAATACTCTCCTTTTAGATCTTATATTGGATGATACAAAAGTATCACCAACATTACTTGTGCTTCCCAATTGATTGATTTCATACCTATCTCCATCTTTATAATTTATCAATGTATTATTAGATTGAACTTGTTCTCCATTAGTCATAACCTAATTTAGAACTTTAGCTTGTGTCATAGAAGGAATTACTCTATTTTGTGCCATACAAGCTTGATTTAACACTTCACCTTGATAGAGGGATGATTAGGAGGATGATCCTATTAGGAAGACCAATCATTTTCTTTGTACCAAGATATTTTGAGTAGGTATTAGGGTTATAGAAGTGGAGGAAACATTGGGATTATAGATACTATATGGTATAACATTGGTAATCTTCCCTTGCCCTTGAAAATTGCCTTGGAAAGGTGTCCTATTGGTCTAATAGGAGTGATTTTACTGATATGGGAATTGGTAAGGTTTATAGGACTAATTTTTCTACATCTTCATTTCCACCATATCATTTTTAAGGATCTTGAATATCCCTTCTACATCACTTACTTTGTTTGGTTGACTAGGAGTAACCAACTCATGATAGGTTATTTTAGGAATGGGAGCAAGATTATGAGTAGGGGGATGTATCTTAAGAAATAATGGCATGTGAGGCCTTCGAGATATTTTTATATCTTGTATAATATTGTTTTTATCTTTTATGGTAAGGTCATAAGTTTTAGGTAAGGTCTTTCCTCCCATGGATTGTATCATAAGAGCTATGTCAATATTCAATGCCTTGAGACAATAGAGGAATGAATAATTTTGAGTGGGTATCATACAAATTTGGATCTTATCCCATGTATTTTGGAACCTATATTGAATTATTGCATGAGTTATTATGGAGCTCTCTTGATAGTAGTTAGTTGTTTAGCTAGTGACAAATGATCACTCTTGTCTTCAAACCTCTTAATCAAATTCTAATCCAATTAATCCCATGAATTTATTTAATTTAGAGATAGAGTCCTATACCAATCTAAAATTTTTCCACTAAATGATATTTCTAACAACCTAATGGCTAAATTCTCTTGGATGACATTATGGATATTATAAAAATTAGCCATATCGCTTATGTGCTCAATGGTTGTAATATTGTTCTCTCCACTAAAGTATGGGACACTCTTAAGGGATGACATATGGATGTCATCATATTATGAAAATTTTAGAGGATGATAGGTGTCATTATTACCCCTTCATTTAACCAACATATGTTGGTGTTTGTTCTTACCAAGGTGGTGCCTAAAGCTATTTATAGTGAGGTATTTATTGATTTTAGGTTAATAGTACTTGTTTTTAGGGTTTTTTGATGTTATTATAATCTATATCTACTTTTAATATCCAATCTATAGTTTGAAAATAAAACACTCTTTACAGAAAACATAAACCACTCAATCTAATCTAATTTATAGAATCTAGAAATGCTTCACTTAACTGTAAAATAAACCTACTTAATCACTCTTGCAGAATATCAAATCTTCACTCACCGATTAAAATAAATCATAAATCTATATTTAAAAAAAGTGAAGGAATGAAATAAGTGCTTATACTAGAAATAATAGATTAACTATTTAATCTTCCCTATAGGTTTTCAATCTAAATTATACAAACATATATCTATAGCAATCTTTAATTGAAATAAATACAAAAATAACTTATAAATATGAAATATATTTCATATTTCCTTATGAGTGGGCCCTTGCTCCCTTAGATCTAGGTCTAAATTAACTCAGCTCAAGATATTTCTTCAACATAGTATTTGAGAAAGGAAACTATTGTAGTACTTGTATTTCAAAAAATTACCAAAATACAATATCTTTGTATGTAGTCACAAAATTTATATAACCAAGCATGGATATATCTATTTATTCTATACCAATAAACTTTTTATCCTAATATTCTAGGAAATAACTTAACTAATTTCAAAATAGAAGATATTTTGGATAGATTGAGTGATATAGTTGGAATATAAAGTCAGTTTAATGAGATATTTTAAGAGTCAGAGAATCCATAGATAACATTTTCCATGCCTAAATATATCAATCAAATATTTACATATAGTGATACTTCCTATCTTTTATGTTCATTGTTGTAACCTAAAGATCAACTCCCAAAACGGATGAGTAAATAGAAATAGAAATCTATTTATATACATGTAAAAAAATGGAAATGTTGAAAAGAGTTATCCAAATTGACATAAAGAGGTTTGAGAAGCTATATAAACCCTTTAAAATGTACTAAGATAAATTCTAGAGCAATCTAGGTCAATACATAACTTGATTATCAAAATCTATAACTAATTATTGAAATCTATAGCTAACTATCAAAATCTATAGCTTGCCTATTGAAATCCACAACTGATTGTCAAGATCCATAGCAACTACAAAATATATAGCTCAATATTAGATGGTTCATTATTTTCCCTAGATCCTCCTTGTCCTCGCAATCTTATCAAAACTCATATTAATACTATTATTTACTTGTATGAGTCAAAATGTGAAGCCTAAAACATGCAAATGTTAGAAAAAAGTGCAAAGAAGAGAAACTTAGAAATAATTTATTTCCTACTTTATGCAATTTCTAAAAATCAAGATTACATAAAATTCTCAACCATTTGACATATTTAAGGCCATAAACTATAGTAATAATGAGTCATTTTATGGACTCATCAGAGGATACCACCATTTATGGGAACGAAAGGTATATTTCTATCCATATTATTAGTTTTAAGAAATTATAGGCATCTTGGTATAAAGAAGAATATGGAGAAATATCTTTCTCTTGACTAAAAAAAAAGGTAATTCAACAAACTCAAAAGGAATACATTTATCTCTTGAAAATTTTGTCACCTTTGTAATTAAAAGTAGCTTTCTAGTCGAAAACCAAGAGCTAAGAACTTACATAAGTCACTAGATGTTGCATGAAGGAGGTTGTTATAGATGCAAATTTGTCAAGAGAAAAATCAATCTTAGACAAAATTATTCAAATTTAGTTCTACCAAGCATGATATAATTGTTATCTATCTGATTTTCACTCCTAGAAAGGTTGTTCAAGCATTCCTAACTGGATTATAACATGGGAAAAATCCTAGGTTTTGTGTGAGCTAATAATTGGATTGAATCTCTAGTTTGGGCTATCTCCCTTGATGATTAACCCAAAAATCTAAAAAATTTATCACATGTCCAAGGAAAAATGATAGAAAATAGGTAAAACTAATAATCAAACATGGAGGTGATGCACCAAATATAGGGTCATCTACTTCATATTATTTACACTATGAAATGACTAGTTAAAATCTGATTTTACATCTTAAAAATAGATCCTACCACACTATGGGTTCTATATGAAGGATATGGATATTAAAAAACTTAAGGTGATTATTCAAGATTCCTAAGAGTAGACACTTATGATATTTCAACACTTAAACTCACCATACCATGTACTACACATCATATGACCTATAGAAAGAGACCAAATTAAATAGAGGTATGAAAGAGAAGGATAAATGCAAGGAGTTAATCTCACTATCACAAAGCTTTAATAAAAAATTCACCCAAAATCACTCTATTAAATATGAAAATAATATAACTAAACTTGAATTAATTTTAATGGCAAATAAAAATATTAAAATTGGTTAGGGTTTGCCATAACCAGTTTGAGGATACATTAAATGCCTTTCAAGGATTAATTATTAGATGAATTAAAATAAGAGAGAAGGATAGGACAATAATATAACTCATTATATGCCTATAATTATTATATTAGTTACAAAATAGAGAAACACTGACACCAAACTTTTAAAATATTGTGTTGTCATCTTGCCTCTTAGCCTTCTAGGACATGTGTTGGTGTAAATATTCATAAAGGTGGTGTAAGAAGACTTATTAGTAACTTTTATGCCTTATTGATCATAAATAATTGTAATGGATTTACCAAAGTTATTTTTGGTATAGTTACAAGCTCCTTAAATGACATTGGCACCCTTGAAGTTCCTCTACACTAGCCTTGGTATCTTATAATGCTTCCTCTTCATCTTGAGATTTGTATTGGACCTCATGAATTCTTATATCTTTGTTAACAAAGAGTGAATTACAAAGGAATGTATAATTTTTGGACATGAATATCCTCTATTATATCTTATTTTTTCAAGTAATATGTTATTCTAGGACATGGAGTTTTTTCTATCGATAAAAGCCATCTTGCAAATAGTGTTTACTCTAACTAGTCAATAAAATAGAGATAGTTCTACATCATGGAAATTTTAAGTATCTTTAAGGGATGAATATAATATTTATATCTACTTCATGACTAAAATTTATTCTTATGTGATGTTTAGAGGATCCTCAAGGTGTTTTTTAGCTTCTTTTATTTTTGAAATCTTATAGCGAGTCCATACCCCTACCTTCTTGAAGCCATTTTGTTCATGATTCTTCATTAAGGCTTAGTTTATCACTTTTAGTATATAATATGACCATGATGAATTATTATATTACATGAATATGATTATAACATATCTACCTTGGCTTAAATACCCTCTACAATAGATTAAGAGAGTTTGTACAAATCAAAACCATTCAAACAAACTCAAAAAGAAGTTTTTTAGTCCATTTTCTATATATCTCTAGATCACACATGCCATAAATTTGATTAAAAATTTCTTGGTAGATTCATATAAGTCATATAAGTTATTAAATTTTCATTTACATCTAGTTTTACTACTTGGAAGAACTATATCCTCCATCAGATCATGTTCAAGGTTTAACAAGGGTTTTAGAGTCACCTAGCTTCTTAGGGATAATTCATAAAGTTTTATTCTTTGATTAATAAATAAAAACAATAATATTGAGTGTTAAAAATCCTTTACCTTTTAAATATGCTAAGGATTCCATTTAATTCCTCCTACAAGTTAACATGTGCTAAAAATTAATCGTTTTAAGCATACAATCATGACTACGCATTCAAAGAGAACTATTTAACAATAAAATGAATGAAATTGTTTTGTTTGGAATTAAAACACTATTTTTGGGTCTATGAAACATCCTCTCAGATATTAAAATTATGTTATGAATTAATTTACCTTTCAACCTATTTAAACCTACCTCAAACCTTATATAAGGGTTTGTAGCTAGTCACACTAAAGTGACACTAGCATTCCTTTTCTAAAATTTTCAATCCTTATCGGTGGTTCCAAACCTCATGTAAAAATATTGAAACATATAACTCACCCATTAATACTCTTCAATCCTGAAAATACCCCAGAACATGTATGTTTCATCAATATTCATACATAGGCTTGCGAGTGATCATTTAGGCTTCTTTATCCCTTTATTGCATTTTATCACCTTGGAAATTATATGGTGATATTATAAACACATTATAAATAAATTTATATATCTCCTTGAATCTTATATACTTCATGGATTTAATCAATAACTAACACACTTCTCTTTAATTCACCTTAATAGGCTTGTACATGCTTATGGACTTTTGGTTGTACTTATGAGGGTGTGTTCTATTTATTTATTTTATTTGGAAATTTAGTGATATTAAAAAAATATTTGTGGGTTTATTGATGATAATATTTACCTCTATATATACTTCCTAACCTCTCATTTCACATTCAACATATGTCTTTAGACCATACTACTTAAAACTAGCAATAGATACTCATTAGGTCTTCTTCATTGTAAACCCACCAAACTAGGTTCTTTGAACTCATTTAGGATTATTAAAGTGTTTTTGAATGAATTTAACCTTAAATAATAGTTTATTTTTTACTTCTAAATTTATTATTTCTTTAAAAAACTTATCTTCAACATACTTTTCATCCTACTGCCTACTACAGGCATGTAGGTGATCATTAGGCATAAAAACCTTATTTTTTCTTATTTTTATCTTCTTGAGATGAATTGACAAATTATTTAACTATATAACAAGTTATTTAATTTTTTAAATCTTTTCCACCACTCAAATAGAATCAAAAAACCTTGGGACATTCACTTGAAACTCTCATAGTCCTCCTTTAGGCTTACACAATGCATTATAGCTTACATAGTCCTTTGAATGCAAAGTGAGTTAATGGTTTCATCCATCATATATGTTTTATATGATTTTATAAATCCTTTATGTCCTTTATATGTTTATTTTTAAGTCCACAAAAGTGTTATGAGTGTCATTTTCCTATAGAATCATAATTGTGCCTACTGCATGCATTTTATTACTTTGAATGTACTTGGACCTCCTCTCACTATTGTCCTAAACCATTTGGGTTTAAATTATTTTGGATATTTTTTAAAATGTAAGGATTAAAATATATAATTATTTATATATACCATATACACTTTCCATTGAAACCATTTAGTGCCAATATTGACCTATAGGTCTATAGACTTGTAGGTTCATAATCTTCTCTTTGGAATTGGCTTGAAGGAAGACACTAAAATATTTAACTAAAATGGATTTACACATATAATACCTTGTGAAAATTATCTTAAATTATATATTAATATGTTACTTTTTTTCAAGGATATTTTAAAATGGCAACATATCCCCATTTGTCCAAGGTTATCTCCACCATGGCTGCAAATTCCAACTGTTCAACTATGCATGTATGGTTATCAGCTTTACTTTAAGTTAATACATTAAATTATGTATGTAGAAGTTTTATGGATATTTATTAGGTTTTATACAGTATTATCCATCCCATTTCATTCATTACATATACCAATACACTTTACAACGCTTTGCAAACATGACTATCATGTTCAAACTAGCAAATCAAGGCTATTGGATACTACACCAAACATGAACATGAATAAAATTGAGATAAAATAATATTATAGGGGTAAATAATTTTTAAATATACCCTTAACAATAAAATTCATGCATTCATTATGATTTAAAACATTATATTTGGAGACAACTAACCTTGGTCAGGTTTTGAGTCTTCTTTATACACCCTTAACTTCTTGATGATTATTCATAAAGTTAATAAGCATAACCAAACAACCAATGAACCAAAGTGTAAGGTTATTAGGTTTCCCTCATATAAAAAATATACTGAGATCCATATTTTTCTCTCCTTATATTATCATCCACAAACTAGTTAGCCTTTTGAGGCTGCCAAGAAGCTCGATGGAGAAAAGAAGTTATTTGCATTGTTTTTATGTGTAAATCCACTTTTAACATGTATATGGATCTAAGAATACTAAGGGGAACCTTTGAGGACTTTTTATTTTTCCTATAAATAAAAAACCTCTGTAAAAGACTTTTAAAATCATGATGTTTTAAGACTTTACTTATTTTGCCTTTTGAAACTACTAGAAATGATGAACTAGTGACTATTTAGCTTCCCCTAATTTTTACAAAGGTGGAAGAGTATGCCAAAACATTTTGTATGTTTATTTTCCTATAACTCTTTCTAAATCTCTCATTTAGACGTTAGTAAATGACTAATAGACATTTGCAAATAGAATCTAATATTGGAAAATAGTTTTTGGAGACATTTGAATGATATGTATGGACAATTATAGCATGATTTCATTGAAAAGGTGTTATATTACTTAAAAAGACATATTCCATGATATAAATTTTGCATTTTATCTTTCCTAACAAGTATAATCTCAACCTTAGAATGTAAAATGAGACTAAAGTAGATGAAATACCTTAATCTTATCAAAACTACCTTAATCTCTCCAATTTTTTTGAAAATAAAATGTTGTCAACTTAATAGTTCTCCTTGGTCAAATTGGTCAATTTTAGATCATGTTTGTTCTTGGAAAGGTCACTACCTTGCCTCCTTAAGCATGATTTCTCATTGACATAAATTTACACTTAAACTTAAATTTATCAAACTCATCTTAAATAATGTTAAACACATGAAGGGATAACAAATAAAGACCATTTGATGACAAGATAGTGGGAATTAACTATTTTCATCATTCAACAATCCTAGAGGACCTTACAAGCTAGCAATCAAGACACACTACCTATCATCTTGGATCATGAATGGAAAATACAAGACCTTCATAATGACTATCAACAAATTTAAAATCAAGTACATAATTTTTTTGAATGATACTCATTCATGGTAGCCAAAGTTTTGCTAATAGGTTCCAAAATCAATCTCCTTAGGTTGAATTTTTTTTATTCTCCTATTTACCAATATGGACCACTAATATTATGTTATTGTGATTAAAGGAGTTGAGACAAAACTTTATATTTATGGGGCCAACATTCCTAGGGAAGAAAAAGGTGTTATTTCAATTATGACACCTCAAAAATATGCTTATATTTTTTTTTATTGACCAATTGCATAAATTGGAGTTATTGGAGAGAAAATAATAGGGATTTCTAGATTTGAGAGAGAATAACAAATAGGAGTGACTTATTATAGTGGGGAACACATGATATAGGGAGTAATATGTCATTAGATGCAAATAATTATTGAGTTGTATTTTCTACAAGCTCTTGTTACTGTAGGAAGCTATCAACATGAACTTATTGGTAAATTGAGGGATTAGGAGAAGAGGAGAGATTTTGACCTAATATTTTTATCTTCAGTTTTATAACCCTTCATGGTGGAATATTATTTTGCATAGTTTATGTGTTCTTATGCTTATTCTATCACCAAGATTTCTCTATTTGGATCTCATTCATTTATATTCTTTGTTTCAACATGATTTTTATATAAACTACCAAATTTATTTTCCATATGAGGTGTAGGGAAATTAATATTCCAACTATCAATTCTTTTATTACTTAACCACTTGAGAGTCATTTCAAGCAATTCCCTTATTTTAATTCTAAGTAAAGTAGATGATTTATTATCCCAATAAGTATAGGTAGTGGTTTTGTTACAATACTCTCATTTAAAAAAATGGGATCCAATGTGACTTCATCATCTACTAACTACTTTGGTATTTTTGTCATGCCAAACTTGACTATGTATTTAAAAGTAAATTGTGAATAGTTACTAATTTTGGCCATTTATTAATCATCACACTCAATCTAATAATATTAAAAATGTGAGAGATATTGAATGAAGACCCAATATCTTATTTAATCAAACCTATTATATCATATGCAAACCTTATTTTATAAGTTTTGAGATTACAATAGGATATATATTATTCTATTGTTTTAGCTTAAATTAATGATGGACAAGTGTACCTACCAATAAAAATTATAAATTTCAATATATCCATTAATTTCCACTTGTCATTGACGTAACGTGGAAGAATGTATGAAGATATTTAACAGCCACTGATCCTAAAGTAACTAAAAGTTAGGAATTATATGAACCAAGTTCCCCATCTATCTATTTATATGGTATCTACCACTAATATACCTATGTTGAAAAGTTATTTTGGGAAAAAATAAATGACGAATTAGAGGAAATAATTATTTACTCTCCTAAAGTGTCAATTAATTTATTTCAGTGCAATTTGGGGATAAAAATATATACTTTTTTTTCCAAAGTTACCCACTATATGAAATACATCCAAATATCTTCAAATACAAGATAGGAAGTCATAATGTTTTTGATGTGACACTTATCTCTATTTACTATTTATGGATCGTATCACTGATTAGTTTTCCCCAATTGAAATATTGCCTATTCCTGTGAATGATCTAATTGAACCTATGCATCCATGTCTAAAAATGTTTAATTGTTGAGCTCCCCACTATTTTGTGCAATAGTGTTATTATATAATTTATCTCATTCTTAAAGTTAGATCTTGTAATATTATTTTGAATTCATGTAGAAGATTGGCTTGGTTTGATAAACCATTCATTGTTGACTTGTTTAACACATGAGACATTATTATCATCTCAAAAAAAAATTGACAGGAATCAAGAGTTAAATACATAAAAGTCTCTATATCTAGAAGATGCAACATACTGTCTATGTGATATAAAGCTAAGCTTGTAACCAATTCACCTTGTGGATATTGCACTTACCTTATTTCCAAATTATCATGCTCTTCCATGAGCAAAACTAATTCGTGAGATTTCACTAATTAGAAAGGCTATAGCTTGTGTTAGTCCATTAAAAAAATACTTTGACAAGAGTTAGTTTTGAGTACTGTATTCATTTACTCCTAAAGTTCATCTAAGTCAATATGACCTAGATTGGTGTATTAAATTTTATCCACATTATATTCTAATGTTGAATGATGACTTACTTCTTGAAACCAGTAATTCATACTTGGTTTGTCTTCATTTGGAGTTGGCTAAAAAATATAGTCACAACTTTACCCATGCAAATTTGATTCACTTTGACATCACCCTTTTTATGGTTCCATATCATATTCATGAATAAGTATGAGAAAAATTTGAAAAATTACCTTGGATAATGATTCAACACTAATTTGGATAAGAATTTACTCCATTGATTATATAATTTAATATGATTAATTACACTATTTGTTCAATTATATTTCCTCATCCACTTGGCAAGGAGAAACTTTATTACAATGCACAAAATATTTCATGGAAGAAGAGATAAAATTAGTTTTAAATTTTTACATCCTTATTGATTTTTTCATTTATGAATTTCACTTGCCTCAAAGTATCATAAAATTTTAATAGGCAAACAAAATAAAAAATATATTAGATCAAATTTGTTTAGAAGATATCTATCAACTAAGAGGGGGTGTGAATTAGTAGATTGACTAACTTAGTCCTTTTTGAAACTTTTTAATTTGGATTTAAAATATATGAAAATATCACATACACACAAATATGCATAACACTAGATATACAGTGGAAAACCCAATATGAGAAAAATCACCATGACAATAGATGCTAGAATCTACTGTTCTAATCCAACATCAAAATAAAGAACCTCACTGATTATAATGTTTAAGGGCACTGAACCTAAGGAGACACCAATCCCCTAATTTAAGAGCACCTAATCTAAGGAAACATGAACACCCTAACTAAGAACCAACTTAGCTTATCTGATGGCACCTACCAATAAAATCTATGTTGTGGAGCTACAACTCCAAATTATAGTGTTGATTCATAAATGAATCCAATTTAAATTATCTATTACAATTTTTATCTATAATTGATTATTCCCTAGACATCTCTCTCTTCTCTTATCTTCTCTACCCCTCTATATTTCTATATTTCTCTATTTGACACAATTAAATTACACCAGTAACATTTTGCCTTTATCCTAGATGACATATATATATATATAAAGCATTTGATATAGGGTTTCATATATTCTCTGTGCTCACACTCATTTGTTAATATATCACACTTATTTCTATTGGACTTTAGTTCTTGTCTTTAAAATCAAGTTTTTTGTATATTGAAATCATGCTCCACCACCATGATTCTTGGTCTCATTACCATTTTTAGCATATACTAGACTCTATTTTTGATACACATGCCATATTACACAAATTTGATCGATCATCACAATGAACTTTATTGTTTGTATCATAATTTATAGCTTACCTTCAAGTTCCTCTATTTGACCATTGTGATGAACAAACCTTTGAATACTATCCTTTGATATTAAGTTTCATACCATGATCTAATGGTCCTCATTCAAATTAATCAACTTTAAAATATGTTCATTAGATCAAGTTCTAATAGGATCATGCTCTCACTTAGATCCTTGTATGCTTCTGAGATTTAATGTTCCAAATTTAAAATGCATCCATTGGATATTTTTATTTTATCTCCTATGTGTTATTATATCTATAAAGTTTCACAAACTTTATCTCTATCTAAGGTTAAACATTGAGCTCCTAATCTCATCTCACTACTTCATGAGTCTTTGGAATGCATACGCTATATTAATCTCATAAAATTAGATCAATTTTTAACACCCCTATGTGTCGATAAACATTTAACACTTGATCCCATTGAGTTCACTTTCTCCATTAGATTTTCATTTCATGATCATTCACTATTCATTTGATCTACTGATAGTCTTAAACTTTAACTCTGATGAGCTCCCATGAATGTGACACTTGGTACCCTCATGTGACTTCTACACTCTTGCTATTAGTTCCTATTATTGAGACTCTTGACATCATTATGTTAATCCTTAACCATTTAACTTTAAACAAATCCATAGATTTACTATGCAAGATCCATGATTGTGACAGTTATCATTGGCACATTTACTTGGAGGTGAATTTGATAAATTGACTTTGCTATGCTTCATTGGATCATTAACATACAGTTAAGTGATAAAAATTGATCGATATGGGATAAATCTTAAGTTGAGGACTTAGGAAATATAAATTCTTAAATCATTCCTTGATCTGGTAATTAGTAGGTCAAAGGGGACAGTTTCATAATGACAAGGAAGACTTAAGTTATAACTTAAGTAACCAATTCTCACTTATATCCATTCAACATAAAAATAGATCATGACTATGAATGCCATGGCTTAAACCCTTAGGGTGTAACTAAGAAACCCTATAATGTTTGAGAGATAAAATAAATCATTATTGAGATCATTTATACTCAACTAAACTTGTAAACCATATATCTATAATGCACTCAAAAAAACCGTAATAGATCTTATATTAATTGTTCTTCAAGTGGTCTAGAAATGGTCTCTATAAAAACATGACAACTTTGTGCTATGTAACTTTAAAACATGATCTTATCTCCATCAATCTTGCTTAATATTTTGAAATCAATGGCATCCATAATTCCCCTTTTGACATCAATAACAATCATATGGCCAAAAATATCCCCCTTTGGCATTGATGACAAACTAAATTCTTTGATCTTATAATACTTTACTCCTCTAGCATTGCTTGCATTGGCTTCTAATGAACTTGAGCTAAAACTATTCATACCAAAATTTCTCCACCTTAGGCAATGGAACATATTCCTAAACTCAACTTGGACACATGCTCTACTCTTTCAAAATTTTATAGAGAGAATTTACACTTTTTCTCCCCCTTTGACATCAATGGCAAAGGGACTCTAACTTTTTCATAGTTTATCCAAAATTTTTCTCTTGATTTATCAGATAAAGGAGTTTATCTAAGAATCTGCAACCATCAACTCATTATAAATTTACAAAATATGCATACTTGAGTTTATTTTTCTCTCTTCTTCTAGGGATTAATAAATACCTATGTGATACTCCCCCTAGACTCATGCCCTATCACTAAGATCTAGTGATGTGATGTAAGATCCACAACTCCCAATTTCTATCTCATATACTCAAATTGTTTTTTGGGAAGAGGTTTGGTGAATATGTCTTGAAGTTGATCTTATGTTGGTACATATTCCATTTTGACATCTTGATCTACAACCTTTTCTCTTAAGAAGTGATTCTTAATTGATATATGCTTAGTTTTGGAATGTATCACTAGATTCTTTGATATATTAATAACACTTTAATTATCACAAAAAATGGAGATAGGTGATTTATACACTATCTTGATGTCTTTGAGTATTTTCTTCATCCAAAAGACTTGAGTGTAACATGCCACTACTAAAACATACTCTACTTCTTTTGTATAAAGAGTAACTAACTCTTTCTTTCTGCTCAGCCATGAAACAAGTATGTTTCCAAGGAAAAATGTACCACCACTAGGTCTTATTCTATCATCCACACTTCATACCCAATCAGTATCTATATATGCTATCAAAGTGAAATATTCACCTTTGAGATACCATAATCCATAATCAATTGTACTCTTAATTTATCTAAGAATCCTTTTCACTACATTGACATGTGACTCTTTAGGGTCATCTTGAAATATTACAACCATGCACATTACTTGCATGATATTAGTTCTGATGGAGTTAGGTATAAAAAGCTACCTATCATTGATCTATACATAGTTTGATTTACATCAAGGGACTCATCCTCTTTGCTCAACTTACATATAGTTATCATGGGCATACTAACTAAATTACTATCTTCCATTCCAAACTTCTTGAGCATTTATTTAGCATACTTGGTTTGAGATATAAATATCCCTTCATTAGTTTATGCTATCTATAGTCTAAAGAAGAAAGAAAGCTATCCAAGCATAGACATCTCAAACTCATTTTTAATTTGAGTAGTAAAGTCTTTACACATTCTATTACTGTCACCACCAAAAATGATATAATCTACATAAACAACAATAATTAACATATGCTCACCTTCTGATTTGAAGTTAAAAATGTTGTTTGCACATCCTTTATTGAATACTTATTGTTACAAGTACTGGTCTAATCTTGAATAAAATGTTCTAGGTGCTTGTTTTAGACCATATAGAGCTTTATTCAGTCTACACACATAATCTTCTTATTCTAATACCTAAAAACCTTTAGTTTTTTCTATGTAGACTTCCTCTTTTAGGTTCCCATTCAAGAAAGTAGACTTAATATCCATTTTATAGAATTTGAACTTCTTATAAATAGAGAATGCTAGAAAAATTATTATGGATTCCAATCTAGCAACTAGAGTAAATGTTTCCTCTAAATCTATGTCCCCAAATTATAGATATCTTTTGTACACCAATCTTGCACTATTCCTTATGATAGTTCCATCCTTATTGAGCTTATTTCTAAAGACCCATTTTTTACTTATTACCTTCTTGTTTGAAGGTCTTGAAACTAATTCCCAAGTTTTTTTCTTTTTAATTTGGATTAGTTCTTCTTCCATGGAGTTTAGCCAATTCTAATCCTTGATGGCTTCAACATAACTCTTAGGCTCAATTTTAGAGATTATAGAAAAACCTACTTGCTCCTTATTTTGTGTAACTCTTCTCCTTGTCTAAACTCATTCATTCTTATTGCAAATGATATGATCTATAGGATGATCCTTTTGAAGAAATCTTGTACGTGAATTTTAATTTATTTATTCATGCTCTTCATTAGATAATTATTCAAAATTTGATTCTTTAATACATATTTCTCTATCAGGTTTAATGTGTTTCAAGCCTTCTTCAACCTTGACCTTAATGATTTCTACAATCTTATGTAGTCTTTTGTTATAACATATGTAGGCTTTGTTTTGGGTGGAATAACCAAGATAAAAATATTCCCAAGTTGTCTTCTTTTCTCCTAATTTAACATATACTTCCAAACACTCTAAAATACTTAATAGAGGTAGGCTTTCTATACCATATTTCATAGGGAGTTTCATCATTTTTTACCCTTAGGTAAACTCTATAAAAGATATATACTACTTTTTGGATTGCTTCTCTCTAGTGTCCATCAAGTAACTTGGCCTCTTTTAGCATTGTTCTAGACATTTCCTTGGCTATCTTATTCTTTCTTTAAAAAACCCCATTCTATTGTGGATTCCTTATTGTATAGTAATACCTTTTGATTCCATGCTTCTCATAGTACTCTATGAACTCATTCGAGGTGAATTCTCCATGTTTATCAGATATTAAACATTTGATTTTTTTGTCTAATCTCATTTTATACCATGGCTCTAAATATATTGAATATTTCAAATTCTTGAGACTTAACCCTCAAAAAGGTTACCCATGTCATTTTTGAGTAATCATTTACAAATAACATGAATTACCTCTCTCCTTTAGATACTCTTATCTTAGGAGGACCACAAAGATCATTATGAACTAATTTTAGAGGTTTTGTAGTTGAATACTCATTTGTTTAAAATCTAACCCTTGTCTACTTGCCTTGTTGGCATTCCTTACAAGTAGTGTCTATAGGTTTGGTTATCTTAGGAATGTGTTTAACACACTTAATTGAGATCACTTTGACTAGGATATCAAAGTTGACATGACCCATTCTTCTATGCCATAACCAACTCTCATCAATATTTATTATTAGTAAACTATTACCATTCACTTCACTAAGATTATAAATGTTGCTTTTAGTTATTTTCCCTTCATCAAATAATTTTCATGTTCTCCTTATCTTACAATTTTCTACATTAAATGTGACCTTATATCCATTGTCACACATTTGGCTGACACTTAGCAGATTATGTTTCAATCCTTCAACATAAAGGACATCATGTATTGGAAGTGTTCTATGTATGTTCAATGTTTTTTTACCTCTAATATTTACTACAGCGTTGTATCCCAAGATAAAAGATCCTTCCTTACATTTTCTCAATTTGATGAACTTGATCTTGTCACCAGTCATGTGCTTTAAACAACCACTATCTATTACCAAAAAATTTTGTTCCTTAGTAAGGAGTGAAGTTTGAGAAATCATAGACTAACCTTTCACTTTCCACACATCTTTAAGTTTCTTATTTGGATTATTTTTCCCTTTTTTTAAAACTTGTGAACCTTTATTCACACTGGGCAACATGCCTTTCTTCTTACTTTGTTTTTGGTCTTACAAAGTTTATTCTACATTGTTTAGCTATGTGACCCAAATTATTATAATTATAGCATATTAAATTTGTATCTAACAAGGGATAAAATGATTTTATACTTTAAAATTTTAATCTCCTTTTAGGTACAACCCTACATTCAATAACCTTATGACCAAATTGATTATAGGTATAACAATAACCATAAAAAGATGAGGAATACCTAGTCATAACATTTCTTTGTGTAGGATGAGGAGATCTTCTAAACTCTAGCTTCTTCAAGTCTCTCACTCTTATGTAACCATCTTCATTCGCTACCTTTGTGTTATACATCTTCCTTGATATTACAAATATTTTCTCACTGATCTTCTTCCTTTATTCAATCTTATTTTCTCCTTCATCTTTATTCACATCATAAGTACTTGTGTCTATCTGTGTATCCTTTCAAGATTTATCTTTTTTTTCTCTTGATTATCCTTCTACTTTGAAGTTATCATATAGGTTAGTAGATGTACTAGTTATGTAACATTTTCATTTTTCATATCCAAGACTAGATCTCTCTTTTAAAGGCTTTTGAGAGTTGATCAAATCATCAAGAATGTTTGATCCTCCTTTCAATTTTAGACCTTTATCTATTTGATCTTTAGCTTTCTCAAGTTATTTTCTTAAAGCCACTATCTCTACTTCTAACTTTATGCACTCATCACATTTAGACTGTAGTTCCATTTTGACTCCTTAATCTATTCCTTTATCCTCTTCAACTTGTGTCTTTAGGATAATCACCATCTGATCATATTTTTCAAGATTTTTGGACATTTTTTCAATCTCTTTTTGTCCAAGATTCTTCTATTTTGAGTTTTCTTTTCTCATATTGTTAATTTCTTCTAGATCACAAATGAGTTCACACTCTAGATCCAATTCTCCTTCTTCTTCATCCAAGTCTTTAACTTCTTCTTGATCCATAGAAGCTAATCCTAATGTAATGAATAGAACTTATTTTTCCTCAACCATAAAATCAAATTCATAGTCATCATCATAATTATCAATATCATCCAATGAATCATTATCTTCTTTTACATACAGGCCTCTCTTGTTTTTAAAGAAGTTCTTCTTCTTGAAATAGTGGGGTTTCATGTTTTTACTATTCTCTTCTTGATCAGAGTTATCCTTTTTATTATAAGGGTATTTAGTAGAAAAATGTCCTAATTTACCATAGTTAAAGAATTTAAAGGGTAAATTACCTTTATACATTCCAAACCCTCTTTTTAATCTTCTAACAAAGTTGGCTTCTTCTTCATCAGTCTCCTTAGATCTAGATGTAGGTGATTCTACCTTTACTAGTTTTGATTCTTTGAATGTAGCTTCTCTTTTGAGGGTATCTATTTTTCTCATTCTCATTTCATAGGATATGAATGGTCCATGAAACTCCTCAATAGTGAATTTATCTATATTTTTTACTTCCTCTATTGAAAATATTGTAGAATCATACCTTGATGGTAGAGATCTTAGGACCTTTTTGACAATGACCAGATCTTTCATCTCTTCTACAAGGATTTTGATTACATTGAATATTTCATATACTCTTAGGAGGTAGTCTATAATTTTATATTTTTCATTCATTTAAGGCTTTTGAATTTGCCTTTAAATGTTTTTAGCTTGGCCTACTTTACTTTGTCATCCATAGATGATCTTTAATTTATTCTAGATATCTTGTGCATTCTGACAATGTATCACTTTGCCAAACTTTGAATTAGATAATACACAAATGATAGAATTTTTATCCTTGGTATTGCTATCATATGTTTTCTTTGAATCTTGATTAGTAGGATTTATAGCAAGGGCTATATATCCATTTATAATAGACATCCATACATCAAACCCTAATGAAGATAAATATGATTTCATTCTAATGCTCCAAAATGCATAGTTTGATCCATCAAAGAGAGGTGATTTGTTTGAGGAAGAGCCTTCTTGACTAGCCATTTGTGTTCACCATCTAAGATCTATCTGATCTGATTAATCTTCTTCTAAGGAACAAGGCTCTAATACCAATTATTGGAACACAACTATATATTAAGAGGGGGGAGTGAATCATTAGATTGAATAACTTAGTATTTTTTGAAAGTTTTTAATTTAGACTAAAAATATAAGTAAAGAACACATACACACAAATATGCATAACACTAGATATACCCTTAAAACACAATATGAGAAAAACCACCATGAAAATATCTACTAGAATCTACTATTCTTAATTAAGAACCTCATTGGTTATAATGTTTAAGGGTACTGACCCAAAGGAGACACCAATACCTTGATTTAAGATCACCTACTCTAAGTAAGAACTAAATCCATAATGGAGCACCAACTCAGCTTATCTGATGGCACCTACCAATTAGATCTATCTTGTGGAGATACAACTCTAGATTAGAATATTGATTCTTAAATTAATCCAATTTCAATTTTTTGTTATATGTCTAGTCTGTAACTACTCATGCTCTTCACATCTCTCTCTTATTTTCTATTTTCTTCTTTGCCTCTCTATATTTGTGCCTCTATATTTCTATATTTGACACAATTCAATTACACTAGTAGTATTTTGATTGTATCCTACATGACATATATATATATATATATATATAAGCATTTAATCTAGGGTTTCATATATTCTCTATGTTCACACTTGTTCACTAACACATCATGATCAATTTTTTTGGACTTTAGTTCCTGTCTTTAATAATAAGTTTCCCACATCTTGAACTCATTTTCCACCACCATTATTCTTTGTCTCATTACTATTTTTAGCATATAATAGACTATAATTTTGATGCATATGCCATATTACACAAATTTGATTGATCACTACAATCAATTTCTTTATCTGTATCATAATGAATGGATTACCTATAGGTTCCTCCACTTCAATATTATGATGAACAAACCTTTTAATTGGCATTTGATCTTAAGTTTCATGCCATGATCTGATGGTCCTCATTTAAATTTCTCAAATTTAAAATGCATCTATTAGATCAATTTCTAATAGGTTCATGCTCTCCATTAGATCCTTATATACTTATGAGCTTTAATGTTCCAACTTTAAAATAAATCCATTAGATATTTTGATTTGACCTCCCACATGTTACTAGATATTCAAAGTTACACAAAATTCATCTCTATCTAAGGTTAAACATTGAGTTCCTAATATCATCATGCTACTTCTTGAGTCTTTAGAATGAATACACTCTGTCGATCTCATAAAACTATCTCAATCTTTAACTCATCTCTATGTTGATAAACATCGATCACTTGATCCCATTGAGTTCACTTTCTCCATTATATTTTCATTACATGATCGTCCATTCACCATTTGATCTTATGACAAGCTCAAAATTTAATTCTAATGAGCTCTCCTGAGTTTGACACTTGATACCCTCACATGCATTCTACACCTTTGCTATGAATTTTTGTTATTGAGACATTTGAAATCCTCACATTAATCCTTCACTATTTGAATTTAAACCACTTCTTAGATTTACTATGTAATCTCTATGATTATGACACTTATCACTAGTGTATTTACTCAGAAGTGCCTTCGAAAAATTGAATTTTCTATGCTTCTTTATATCTTCAATGTATGATTAAAAGCTAATCATTGAACGAACTAGGACAAATCTTAAGTTGAGGACTTAAGAAATATAAAGTCTTAACACATTACTTGAGATGGTAATTACTAGGTCAAAGGGTCTAATTACACAATAAAGAGGAAGACTTTAGTTATAACTTAAGTAACAACTTCTCTCCTATAGCTAGACAAAAAAAAAATAGAACATGGATGTGAATGCCATGGATTAAATCCTTAGGGTTTAACTAAGAAACCCTGTAATGTTTGAGAGCTAAAAAAACCATTATTGAGCTCATTTCTACTCAACTAAACCTATGAGCCATGTATATAGAATACATTCAAAAAACCCATAATAGATCTTCTATTAATTTCTCTTCAAGTGGTCTAGAAATGGTCTCTATAAAATCATGACAACTTTGCATCGTGTAACTTTAAAACATGCTCTTCTCCCCATCAATCTTGCCTAATATTTTGACATCAATGACATCCATAATGGCCCTTTTGACATCAACGATAATAAAATGGCCAACAATTTACTCATCCACATGGTAAGGATAAATTTTATTGTAATGCACAACATCTTTCATGAGAAAAGAGATCAAATTAAATTGAAATTTTTGCATCCTTATTGATTTTTTCATTTATGAATTTCACTTCCCTCGGAGTATTATACAATTGTAATAGGCAAACAAAACAAAATAAAATTTCTCCTTTTCTCCTTATTTGTATTTATATCCATATGGCCTCACCTAGTGACTAAAAATAAATAAAATAAAATTATGTTCCTTTTTTGTATCTACACCCCTCTTCTTTGGTTGTAAGCCCTCCCTATGCAACTAGGTAGATAAAATTGTTTTAGTTTTATGTTTGGTTTATTGATTTCCTATGTGATTTTGGAATTGTATGGATCAACTTGAAAGATAAAATAAAATGAAATTTGATCAATTTCTTGTATCTATTGGTTTCAAATATTATTCAAAGCTTTTGCATGTAATTTAGGATTTTGACATCTATTTTATAAGTTTTGGGGAATAAGACTCTTCATTTACATAACTTGGGTAAATATCCATGATAATTGCATGGTACTGGGGTTTAAAAGTGAAATGCATATTTTAATTAAAATAATAGAATATTATTTTAATTAGTTTTTTTATAAATTTCTTTATATGAAAAGGTGGAGATACAAAATTGCACAACTTGAAAAAGTGTTTAGGCAATTTAGTGTAACTTGGGGGAAAATATAAAGCACTTGCATAGATTGAAATGAGTTAATGAGACTTTTTCACAATTGTAGGAAATTTTGAAATATTTTTACATGGCATGGGAACTTCAAAGGGCATTTTCAAGGTTTTGGAAATAAGACATTTTACTCATAAATTTGATTTTTAATTAAATTAATTAATAAAAAAATATTTAATTAATTTATAATTTTTCAAAATTGAAAATTTATGACTGAAATAAAAATTATCTAAAAATTAATTTAATTTTTGCTAATTTTTTAATTTTTAAAAACTATGACAATACTATGTATAGCTCAAACCCTATTTATTCACCTTATGTTAGATCACTTTGATAAAAATGGGTTAGTGGAATCATAAGGTTGAGATAACCTCAAGGACCCATTTTTTTTAATGATTATTTCCTATATATCCAATAATTTTAAGAGGTTGTCAACCATTTGTATTTCTCTATTAAGTATGGGATCATGTGTGCATAAGAGTGAAATACATTATATGCAAAGGCATATAATGATCTATCTTGTAACTTGAAAAATAATACTCATGGTATATTAATTTAATGATTCATATCTATAATATGATATATCCTATGATTTTTATATTAGTAGGGTAAAATATGGTAGTATAACTTAGCTGTGTAATTGATTGAGTGAGTTTTAATAGGTGCTCACTTGATATTTTTTAGATAGATAATGAGTAGTATTTTATTTGAATTTATAATATATATTTTAAACATATATAAAACAAGGGTTAGATAATACAAATATTTAAAGTCATATTTTTTTAAATATTTTAAATTCGGATGACTATTGAGTGCAAACACTTGATAAGGAAACTAGACATTAGCATCAACTTTAGTGTTCCTCTACAATATTCAAGTGTCTAGCATAGTAGAGAAATGTTGAAGGATTTTAACTAAAATATAAGGATACAATTCATATTTTAATATTTATATAGTGTACATGTGATCTAGGTCATTGTAATGATAGAATCAGTCCATAAGATAATCAGTTAGGCACAATGAGAAGGTGAATGGGAGAATTTTTGGAATGAGAAGGCCTAGAACTAAATGGTAGATGCCTAATTGGTATTTATCAAGTGTAAGATATTTATATTATATATATAATCTTATTTTAGTATCTAAATTCTACCCACCTAATCTAATAATGCATAAGGATGAAATTACTAAGTTAAATGAAAGAATTATGTACCTGAGGGTGCATAACACACCTTGCCTTTCCTTGAGCCTATATAAATTTATTGGTACTGTATATCCTATGATCAAGAGAATGTTAAAATATAAATTAGTGCATGTAATATAAATTTTAATAATTTAAATTATTCAAAAATTAAATAGGTCAAGCAAGGAGTACACCTATGTGTTGATGTAACCATGTTTTCCATTTATACTTTACTTTGGTAAAAATACTTCCTTATGAAGAATTGGAGCTAAGAGAGATTCAAACATGAATATTATAAATTTTAAGAATTAAATTTTAAGGGTAATTATTCCCTTAATATGATGCAAAGGTGATTTTTGATACAACCATTAATATCATTGAATCTCAACCACATAACTCAAGTTATAATACAATTAATCTAAGTAGTATAGCCAACTAAACGTCCAAAATAAAATATTATTGATGTTTACTAGGGTATTAAACATAAATCACATTAATAAATTATCTAATGACTATAGACAAGTCTCAAAATAGTGCTTCTTGATAAGATGTTTTAAACATGTATTTATAATTTTTGGTGCACTTGTATGGCATATTAACTTATAATGTGTCTTAAGATGAATTATCAGTCAAAATTTAACCTATTATATATAACTATGTATGAAATTTTTAAAAAATAATAGAAATTATATCCCAAATCTATCAAAATCATTTCCAAATGTATATAATTTATGACCCAAGTGTACATTTTAATCATGCAAAAGGTATCAAATTTTACCAACTTGTATTTATGGATTCATGTCTCTATGACATGTTCCCATTAATATGACAATGTATGAAGTGAGGGGAATGTAATATTATATTCACCTAACCATAAAATGACATGATATTTATATTAGTTGTGTTTGAATCATTAATTATGTATGATTAGCATGTCTAAGTAGATATATCAATGAAGCTTGTAGTATGTGATCACAACAATTTATAAAATATATGACATTGATCATACAAATGTATATACATTAACAATACAAACTAAAAAAAAAATCAAGCACACACACAAGAATACTCAATGTCACACAAATAGGGTCTAAGGAAATTATAAACAAGGCACATATTCAAATGCCACACACATGAAGGGAGTAAATATTCAAATGTCAACACAAAGAAATAAAAAATAGTGGCACAAAGGCATATAATAAAGGAACATATTAAAATGTTCCGAAAACAATACTATATAAAACATTAATAACACTCAAGGAAGTGATAAAATGAATAAATAAAGTATAAGAAACCAACATAAGTATATCATATTGGTCCCTGCATATGTCATTAGCAAAAAATGTCATGTAACATAACATATTGAGTAAATTGTATAAGATCTAATAATTAGTATATAAATGTTTAAGTTTTAGTATATAGGATGAAAATTATAATAGATAAATTATCATAAAATAATATAACATATATCGATCATGATCAAATAGAATCTAGATCCTCCCAATGTTGTGTGTCACGTAGGAAGAGGAAAGGTTCATCATTTACATTTATCATGGATATAATGTATGCATATATAAAACTCAAGTACTTATGAATAATATTTATATATAAAATATATTATCTTCTATCTAATAACATAAATTAAACAACATATATTTCAAGGATCTATTAAACATGTGTATGTTGACTAATTTTTTATTTTTTATTTTATTTGAGTTTTTTTGTATTTTCTTGTAATATTTTTTTTTATTGAATAGTTTTTTTTTAAATTATTTTGGAAAAAATTAAATGGAAATATATCTTATTTTAATATATAATGTATGATCGTATGAATATATAAACTTGGAATATGGTACATCAAACTAGTGATAATATCAAAGGGAATACATATGTGTCATGTCTAGAACTATAGAATATTTTGTACTCTATGTATGTCTCATAGGAATCTATGGTTATTAAGAGGTAATATATGGATAAGTGGGTCTTATAATTATTTTTCAATGATATTTGGTTTTAATGGTGTAAATAAAATTGAAACATTTTTATTTTCTCTTAGAAACTAGGTGGATTATGTTAATGTATATGAGAAATTTGTGGAGTCTATGGTGTATACTTGGTGAAATGATCTCTAAAGTATCAACCACCTAAGAAATTGTATTTATTATTAATTACCATTTTTTGTATTATTAACCTTAGTAGGTTTTAAAATTAGTTATTTTTGAATAAACATCTCTTGTTCAAGTGGATGTTCATATGGTATCCTAGGAACTATAATTATCCTATTCATATGGATATATATAATGCACCCATGCACTATGGAAGGTATCACACAAATATTATGTATCCAAAGTTATTTTAATATCATATGAAATATGATCATGTATGATATAATATAAAATTTAGTGGTCACATATGGTGGACCAACTTGTAAACATAAATCAAACTCACCAATAACCTATTTTAATTTCCCATTAGATTCTCTATCCATTTTTGTTGAATGGTAAAAATAATCATGTCTATATACCAAATGTGTGAGTAGTTTCATGTTACATAAATTATCACTAATTCTATTATCAATCATAAAATTTTTTATAGACTAATGATAAGGGTATACTTTAATAAACAATGAGTGAAGATCTAAAATCATCATCCAAAATATCACTCTCATCTAATGTAATAAAAGGTATCTAAACCATACAAGATATATTGCATGTAAATGTGCCAATAATCCCATATAATTTGTTCCCATAGTGTGGTGGAGGAGGATGTGCATTATATGCCATTTTCACTTCTATATTTTTATTAGAATGATCTTGTGATGGATCATTAAAATTATTTTGGTTTTTATGGTAACTAGGTTATGACCTTGAATCCATTGGATAATAATTAAAGTTAATAAATTGATTATCAATAAGTTATTGGATCTTATGATTCAAGGTATAACATTTGTTTATAATATATAACACCTTGTTAATAGTCACAATATGCATTAATATTACAGCCTTATAGTATGGGTCAACTTGTATCAAGCTCTATAGAAAGAGGGAGATATATGAGATGACACTCTATAAGCTTCTTAAGTAACACATATGGAGACTCAGGAAATCACGTAAATAGTATATTTGTTTAATTTGATATGATGAAACAATTAGATTTTTTTTTACTATATTAGCCATTTTTGTTTCTACCTTCTTAGCTTCTATAGGTTTAACTTTGTATCTTGGTTTGATATGAAACTTGGTATTATATGTAGTACATTCATTATCCTTATACTTTATATTGTTCAATGGGACAAGTTTCATATAAAAAGCTTAGAAAACATGGGATTATTCATCAAAATATTTATTCTTATTAAAGAGAATATAGTCATGCAATGGTTCAAGAAAATGTTTCTTGAATATGTATTGAAACTCTTTATTGACCATTGAATCTGTTATTTTTACCAACATTATTTTATAACTCAAAACATATTCATTAATAGGTTTATTTGTTCCTTATTTGATCTTACAAATTTATGCATATGACATATTTTTAGTGATGTTTATATAAAAATATGCTATAAACTAATATGTTAGAGTTTTGAATGATTTCATTGATTAGATTGGTAAGTAATAGAACCACCTTAAATCATAATCTTTTAGTCTCATTATAAATAATTTGGTTAAAAGTTTAGAATTTGAAGCATAATCATGGATTGATGCATAAAAGGATCGAATATATTTTTTAGGATCACCTTTACCATTATAAAATTTGAACTCAGGTGTAAAAAAACTAGTTGTAAAAGGGTGAAAATACATTTTTTGTGTTATAGTATTATGCAATACATCTTCTGAATCAATAGCATGAGTTTATTTTAGATCAATTATTAAAATTTTGGTAACCTTAGCCTCCAAAACTTGAATAAGTTGCAGAAGTTTTTGAAAAATAGACCTATTGGGAAATAGATTTGAGATTTGAGGAGTCACCAAAGGGGATTAAAACACCACTTGTGTTGATGAAGGCATTAGAACTCATAATTGAGTTGAATTATTAATTTATCCCATGGAGGATGTAATAATAGTTGTTTGATCTTTGGGGAATAATGGTTTGAAAACATATCCTATGTCCCCATGATATGTAGTATGCAATGTTTTTCTTGATGGGAGGGATATTGAAATGATTTTTTCATAGGCATATCTAGTATCTCCAACATTAGTATAAATATAAAACAATGGTTATTCAATAATACCTTGTAATTTTTTATTTTATAATATAATATTTAGGATATTGTGGAGATATCTAATATTTTCATGAATGCACTCTCTAAATCATGAAGTATATTTGATTTGTTCTTTATATACTTATTTATGCTCATTTTTTCATGTGTTTCATTATCATCATGATCATATTCATATTCTACATGATTTTTTTCATTATTTTCCTCATTGAAATTATTTGATCTCATTATTAGAAGAATTTGACATTGTATCAGCTCGAGACATTTTAAGTGGCCCAAGGGTTAGCTAAATATGTTTAATAGGAAGACCACCTAACATAGGACTACCCCTAGATTTTCATTTTTACCTTTTTGGGATTAAGTACTTGGAGGAATAAAATATTCAAGAGTGAGATAATCTATTCCTAATAAGTAGACCAATTAAATAATTTAGTTTATGAAATTCCTTTTTAGTGTTGAATTATAAAAAAAACTAAAAATAGAAAGTACAATTCTAATTAATATTTTGATTTTGTAATCATTAATAATAAATAATAATTAGACTATGCAATGATGTGCATAAATATATGATATGTATAGGTGTAGAAATAGGTTGTCTAATGTTTAGGAAAATGTTATAAGATTATGAAAATATTTTTTTTGGATACCTAACACTTGCATAAAAATGTTGTAGGTCTTTATTGGTTCTATTCATTAAGACCCCACTAGGTTACATAAAAGATATATATTTTTTTAAAATTATATATAAATCACTTATAATATCATACATAATTATCTATAAAATCATTGTTTGACTAATAAATGAATCAGAAGTAGTAAATATAGAAATGTATCAACCTGATGGTTAATAATATGATCCATTTAGTTTTTAAATAGCCTATAACACAATTCAAGATTAATATTTCTCATAAAATTAATAATGGAAAGATTCAAGTACAACAAATCATTAATATAATCAACAATAAAACTATAAATAACCATACAACCACTACTTTTGCAATATATAGAATAATTATCAAGTCTCACAAACACTATTATTTTAAATAGTCCTAAATAATAATGCAATTAATATTAAATTTAAGTTTATGATATTAATTCTTGGCTTCCTCTTTATGCTTGTAGTACTTTAATAATGGATTCTTGGCATCACTTTTACCTTTTACTTTGTGAACAACTAGTTCACTATTTCTAAAAAATTGTAATTGCTTCACTCTTTTATTTATTTCCCATTGAATCCAATGTATAAGAGCTTCATATTTATATAAATTACAATTAAAAATAAACTTAAATGTAATTATATAATAGTACCTTTCATTTAAAGGAGAAACTAGCATAATACTTACCCTAACTCCATTCTTGCTTCTTGTGCCATAAAAGAGTAATTTCTATAAGGCATCTCTATATTCACCTAGAATAGAGAGAGAAGATATCATTATACTTTATTCATTAAAAAAATAGACACCAATACCAACCTTTTCAACACATATAGGTGTTATACTCATGATTTTTTTGCTCCCCACTCATCAAGGAAAAAAATCTGATATGTCTTCAAGAGGAATAATTGGTTCTTTATCATTAAGATAATATTCCTCATAATGATGGTAAAATTGAAAATCTAAATGTGTAGCTTGTATGTCTCAAGATAAAAATTAGACATAGGTTCTAATCTGATTATAACCATAGTGCCATATATAGTTCTAAAATCCATGTATGACTAATCTTATGATAAGCAACGCCTAATCTTATTAGTGATGTCTCTTGACAAGAAAAGAGAAAAGTATTATGTAAAATCCACTAAAAAAAATATTGAGCAATGGGAGAATTAGAAAAATCATGAAGAGTAAGGATCAAAAATTTTATCACACCCATAGTCTTTATAGCTGAACCATCCAATTACAAAACACTTTTGGCACTAGGCTCATACTTTAGGCATACCTTATCATCTATTTATTTAAGCATAACTGAGCTACTTTCCCCACTATCTATCATGAAAATTTTTACTAGGCAATCTCCAATTATCATTGAAACATAAAAAGGAGATGGCTTAACATCTTTGCTTGGCTTCCCCCTATTATATGTAGGATTATTTATGAAAATTGAACTCTCTCTTCTAGTTGATGTTTTTTAAAGGATGAGATTTAAAAATTCCTCTTAAATTATTTCCCTTTATTTAGGATGATCCAATGTATAACACATATGATTGGTTACATTCAGATTCTTCATTTAATCTATAATGTTGATGCAAGAGATACTATCTTTTAGATTCCCTTTAAGAACTTCCATAGTGGTTTTAGGATGCATAGTTTGGGGTATGAAAAAACCATTCACATTCTAATTTTTATGAGTTTATTGGGCCTTATGATTTGTATTAATAACTATTGTTACTCAAGACATAAAAGGCATAGTGGACACACTTTTACCCATCTCTTAAGCATCATCAATTTCTCTCCTTTTAGATCTTGTATTTGATGATATAAAAGTATCACCAACTTTAATTGTGTTTCAAAATTGATTGATTTCACACCAATATAATTTTTTCTAATTTACCAATGTATTATTAGATTTAACTTGATCTCCATTAGTCATAACTTGATTTGAAACTTTAGCTTGTGTCATAGAAAGAATTTCTCTATTTTATGCCATATAATCTTGATTGAACACTCACCTTGATTAGAGGGATGATTATGAGGATGATACCATTAATAAGACTAGTTATGCTCTTTATGATAATCTATTTTGAGTAGGTAATATTTATATATAAGTGGAGGCAACATTGGGATTATAGCTACTATATGGTCTAATATTGGTATTCTACCCTTACCCTTGAAAATTGCCTTGAAAAGGTGTCCTATTAATATGATATGAGTGATTTGATTTATATGGGGAATGGTAAGGTCTATAGGACTAGCTTGTTTTCCTCTTCATTTTCACCATATCATTTTTAAGGATCTTGAGTATCTCTTCTCCATCACTTGCTTTGTTTAGTTGACTAGGAGTAACCAAGTCATGACTAGTTATTGTAAGAATGGGAGAAAGAGTTCGAGTAGGGGGTTGTATATCAATAAATAATGGAATTGTAGGCCTTATAGATATCTTTATATATGTTATAATATTTTTTTCAAAATTTATGCTAAGGTCATAAGCTTTAGGTAAGGTGTTTCATCCCATGTATTATATCATAAGAGCTATGCCAATATTCAATGCCTTGAGATAGTAGAGGAATGAATAATTTTTAGTTGGTCTCACAAGAATTTTGATCTTATCGCATGTATTTTGGAAATTATAATTGAATTCTTGGTAGAGAGAGAGAGAGAAAGAGAGAGAGAGAGTTAATGAAGAAATCTAAGTATAAATAGTTGATAATATTAGATCATTAGAAACTTATTTTATTAGTGTACATAAATGAATATATATGTATATATACATATAAATACTTATACATTTAACTATGTATGTAATTGCATATTTAAAAAAAAACACTATGATTTCTAGTTGAACATATATTTATTTCTATTTGGATGCTTTCATAAAAGTACACACACACACAATCAATCAATCTATTAAATTATACCTTAATCTTGAATATATCAACCTAAGTCCCTATAACTAAAATATACTACAAGTATTTATTTATGATATATATACATTCATAAAAGAAAATCTACTTTACAATAATTTTATTTTATATGTTCCAAACAAAACAATCTTATTTTACCACCCTTATAAAACTTCAAAACAACCAACATAAATTCCAAGATATTCTATAATAAAAATAAACTAGAGCTAGTTAATATAACTTGTATATATCATGCTCAAAATTTATAAGGTTTTATAAGGAGGTACATGATTTATGTTCCAAACTAAAACCTATGCAAGAACAATTTATATGTAATCTAAGTTTATTTTCCAATAATTGAGCTTGCCCAACATTTCAAATTTACAAGGATAAAATAAGGCACAATGTTGTTATTGATTTGTGTTTTAGGCTTGCCTATCATAAAATATACCCAATCTTCTTTTCTAAAAGGACTTAGCCTCATTTATATAAGCCTATGGATGGAACTGAGTTTTATCCCTAATTATATAATATAGAAGACATAGGTTTTAATGTAAAAATTTACAAATAAAATATAGTTTTCATTACAAAAGGGCTCAACATCATGTTTATACTCCTATGAATAGAACTGAGTTCCACCCCTAGGTATATAGACATGAAACCCTAGTTTTATTTAATCAATACAATTAATTATCGATAGGTAAATCTTATGAAAATAATAACATGTATTTATTCATATTTAATGAATTTAAATAATTAAAATTCAACCCATGATTAAATAATCCTCAACTTAGAAATAGAGTTTATATGCAAAAATTCAAAAAAAAACTAAAATTTTAAAAAAACTTTTATTTTAGTAGCTACTATTTTTAGTAAGTTTTGCATTCAAGTACATGCATCTCTAAAAATATATTGAAATAATAGAAAAAAAAACACTAAAATTATCCCATGGGTCAACATTTAACTAAATTTGAAATGTGAACCTAAAAATATACAATTTCTAAAAATAGAAAATTCTTTAAAAAAAATCATTAAATGGTAATTTCAGTCCTTAAGATTGTCTCATTTGGCCTCTAAAAATATATAAAATGACTCTATGTGGATATAACCATTATTTTAATCATTTAAAATTTAAATATGGTTGTTTTGGCATGTGGCAGAGCACAAATGGAGCTATAAGTCAAAAGTTATGGCCTTTGGAAGTTTGGCTGATTTTTTCTGCATCATTCTCCTCTATTTGAAAACAACTCAGATCCTATGAAATTCCCTAATTATAATACTAATTTTTTTATTTTTTAATATTATTTATATCCCATTATATAATCCAAGTGTTATTTTCTTTCTAAAATCCTTCCCACTATACCAAATACCTGTTTATAATTCCCTTGCCTTATGCTCACTATCTTCATATCCAAAACCTGCACTATCTTTTCCTTATTATTTGGAACTTGATAAGGCCAATTAAATTATTCATCTTCATCACATTAAACATATTATCCATGGAATTTATATAAATATAAAACATTAAATATTGGATATATATCCAAATTCTATGGTAAACTCACCTTATAAGCATTGTTATTGATTTTCTTCATAATTCTGCATGGACCAATTTTTTTGTACTTCAACTTGTTGTACATGCCTTTTAAAAATATATATTTCATTAATTAAACCATTAAAAACTATCCTTATTCAAATACCTTGGATATTCTTTTAATATATGTTGATGCTTTATATTTCTCATTACTTTCCTTCATCTTTCATCTTACTAATTGTAACTGCTACATATGCTTCTACATCATCACTAATTCAATTTGTAATTGGAAATTGTACCAAATCTAAAATACCCATATGATTTATCCCATTAAAAATTCAAAATGGTGGTTTTCCTATTGATCTATTAACTAAACTATTATAATCAAGCTTAGCTTATGGTAAACCCAAGTCCCATTGCTTGGGATTTTCTCCTACTATGCATCTCACCAAATTTCCTAAGATTATATTCATAACTTCTGTCTATGCATCTATTTCTAGGTGATATGCACTACTAAATTATATCTGAGTACCCATATTCTTCCACAAAGTCATCCAAAAATGACTTAGAAAATTTATGTCCCTATCGAAAGCAATAGTCTTTGGAACACTATGTAATCTCACAATATCCTTAAAAAATAATTTTGTAACTCTAGTGACATCATTAGTTTTCTTACATGTAATGAAATGAACCATTTTATAAAATATATCTACAACAAAAAAATTAAATCAATACCTCTCTCTGTGTTTGTTAATCCCAACATAAAATCCATACTCAAATCTATCCATGGTCCTATTGAAACTAGTAATGGCATGTATAGTCTAGTATTTTGTACATTTCCTCTAGCCACTTGATATATCCTTCACCTTGAAACATAATTTGTCACATATCTCTTCATCTTTTGCCAAAAATATTTTTCCTCCACTAAATTTATTGTATACATCTTACCAAAATGTCCAGCCAAACCTCCACTATGTAATTCTCTTATTATATTGTCTCGTAGAGACCCAACTGGAATGCATAATTATTTACCTAAGAGATAACCTTCTTGTATAAGTTACTCACCATGATTATTTTTTTCCCCACCTATTAATGGATTATTTAACTACTCATCTACCTTTCCAAAAAATGGATCAATATCATATAATTCTTTGATATCTTTAAATCTAACTACTTCACTCACCATAGTAGTTAATAATGCTACCCTCCTACTCAATGCATTAGTTACTTGATTCTATTTTCTTGATTTATGATTTAAAATAAAAGTATACCCCTATAATAAATAAACCCACATTTCATGCCTAATAATCAACTTCTTTTGTGTATTCACATACTTCAAAGCCCCATGATCTATAAATAAGATACACTCCTTAGGCATCAAGTAATGCCTCCAATGTATTAATGCTTATACAATTACATTGTTTAAACATCATAGGTATAATACTTTTTTCTTACCTCATTATATTTATCACTAAAATATGTTATTGAGTTTCTTTCTTGACTCAACACAACACCAATTCCCACAAATGAAGCATCAAAATCAACCTCAAACACTTTGTTAAAATCTGGTAATGTTAAAATTGTTATTTCTATAGTCCTTTTCTTGAAAAATTCAAAGCTTTCTATGGTCGATCTATTCCATGCAAATTCATTCTCTCTCATGCAATCTATTATTGGTGCTATAATACTAATAATTTTTTTAATAATTTTTTTGTAAAATGTTACTAAACCACAGAAGCTTCTTACCTATATAATGTGTTCTGGAATAGGCAATATAATAATTTATTTCATCTTTTATTCATTGATTCTCACATCATATGTTGAAACTACAAATCTTAAAAATACCAAACTATTCTGCATAAACATGTACTTCTTTAAATTTACATAAAACTTCTCCTTTCTTAACATATCCATTACCATTCTCAAATGTTGTAAGTATTCCTCTTTAGTCTTACTAAATATCAAAATATCATTAATATAAATAACCATAAACTTACCAATATATTCTCATAGCATTGTATTCATCACCCTCATAAATGTGCTAGGTGCATTAGATAATCTGAAGGGAATCACCATCCACTCATATAAGCCATCCCTAGTCTTGAATGTAATTTTCCACTCATCTACTTCATGAATTTGAATCTGATAATAACCACTCCCTAAATCAATGTTTGTAAAAAAAATTTCTCCTACACACACATCCATCATATCATCTAAATGGGGTATCTGAAATCTATACTTGATTGTAATTTTATAAATTTATTTACTATCCACACACATTCACCATCCTTGATCTTTATTTGGAGTTAGAAAAGCTAGTGTTTCACATGGACTTATACTTTCCCTTATTATTTTCTTTCTCAACAATTTCATAACTTATTTATTTAATTTTTCATCTTCTATTGGACTCATCCTATAAGCTTCTTGACTAGGTAGAACTAATCCTAGAATCAAATAAATGTTATGTTGAATATCTCTCTTCAGTGGTAAATCATCTAGTAACTTATCAGGCATAACATCTACATATTATTTCAAAAATCTTACTACTTCTATTGGTATTTGCACCACTTTCGTGTCTTCATTCTTTTCTACTAATACATAAAATCAACGTGATACCTTCATATCTTGGATAAATTCTTTAGTAGAGAGCATGATTTCTATCTTCTCTTCCTCTTTAAGAGGTAAAAAAATACCTTTGTACCACCTTTCCAAAAATTTTACATGTTCTTTACTTCATTATGAAATAATTTCATGTCAAATTATCATGATCTTCCCAATAATAAATGGCATACATCCATTTGAATAACATCACACCATATTTCATCATTATAATTTTTTGCCATAGAAAACTTGATTAAGCACCATTTATATAATGCAACCTCATTACCTTTCTAAAACCATGAAATCTAATAAGTATTAGGGTGTTTGTCACATTGCAAATTTATATTCTCTATCATTTCTTTAGAAACCATATTTTCACAACTACCACCATCTATAATTACTTTGCATACCTTTCCACCCAAATTACATCTTGTTTGAAAAATATATGATCACAACCATGCATCACCACCTTATTTATTCCACACTTGTTCCTTCCTTGGAGTGACAATTTTTCTTCTCATCATGAGATTATCTCCAACATCTACTGGTGAAACTTCAATATTGTTTTCTTCTATCTCAGCCTCAACTAGATTCACTCTTGGGTGATCCTCTTTCCTTATTTCTTGATCTTGATAGTGTGGACACTCAAATGTTTTATGTCTTTCTTCTCCACATCTATAAAAAACATAATATCTATGTTGATTTGAAAACCATCATCTAAAACCATCCTTTTTCCTTCCTTGGAGTGACAATTTTTCTTCTCATCATGAAATTATCTCCAACATCTGTTGGTGAAACTTGAGTATCTTTTTCTTCTATCTCAGCCTCAACTAGATTCACTCTTGGGTGATCCTCTATCCTTATTTATTGATCTTGATAGTGTGAACACTCAAATGTTCTATGTCCTTCTTATCCACATCTATAACAAACATAATATCTATGTTGATTTGAAAACCATCCTCTAAAACCACCATAACCTCATCCTCTATGAAACCCTCTTCTTCTTTGTTGGTATTAAAACCCTTAGCTATTCTCATCTTTCCTTTATGTACCATGTGATGGTTCACCTTTATTGGTATTAAACCCACATCATCCCTTAATTAGATGGGATCCACCTCTTCTTGGACCAAGAGATATTATTCTAAAATTTTATCTATTTTGCTTTTCTTCTACCTTCAAAGTTAATTGATAAACCTCCTCCATGCAAATTATTCTATCCATGTTTAATTCATCTTGAATAGTAAATTTCAAACCATTTACATAACTTATGACAATATAATCTTATATCTCATCATGCTCCACTCTTATATAAATCTTATAAAAATAATTTTTATAATCTTGTATACTGTGATCTTTTTGCCTCAAATTATGAAATCTTTTGTATAGGGTTTATGCATAATCCATAAGAGGAAATTTCTCCCTCAAATTTTTATCCATTTTTTTTCCATGTATTAATATTATCTTTACCTTTTTTATCTCTCTTTCTATAGGTGATCCCACCAAATTAGTGCATGACCTTTCAATTTTATGCATGCAAACTTTACCTTCTTGTCTTCTTTCATAATCTTCTACTTGAAGAATTTCTCCATGTTATTCATCTAATCTATCAACTCCTTTGGTTTTAAAATACCTCCATATTATATAACATCAAATTTTATTACTTCATTTCTTCCTTATAAATCCCAAACCATCCTCTCTTCCATTGATGGTGGCTACTCTTACTATTCTTCTTCTTACTGAACATCTTCATCATGATATGTGTCCTCACCACCACCTTGTTTGCTTCTCTGATTAGTGATAACCTTGGTTAATTATTCCACTTACCTCTACATCTCTTGTATATTTTGGTTCATATATGCAATACCTCCTCACCCTCTCTCCATGTCTTACTCTTCCTAGATTTGAACTTGCTCTGATACTAGATAATCAAAACAATAAATTATCAATAAATAAATCTTTTGAACACAATAAATTGTCTTTATTTGTATTAAATGAATTGAAATAATTACAACCCAAACCATTCTCAAATAAGCCCCAACTTGGAAATAGAGTTGACGTGTAAAAATTCAAAAAAACTAAAATCTAAATAAACTTCTATTTTTAGTAGCTTCTATTTTTAGTAATTTTTGCAAGCAATCATGCACATCTCTAAAAATATCCTGAAATAATATAAAAAATAAAATTATCCTATGGGATGAAATTCAACTAAATTTGACGTCCAGTCCTAAAAATATATAATTTCTAAAAAAAGAAAATTCCAAAAAAAATCATTAAATGGTAATTTTAGACCTTAGACGGTCTCATTTAGCCTCCAAAAAATATCAAAAAAGACTCTAAGTGGATATAAAAGCTTGTTTTTGCATCTAAATTTTTAAGATAGTCATTTTAGCATGTGGAAGAGCTTAAGCAAAACTATGGATCAAAAGTTATGGCCTCTAGAAGTTTGTCTAATTTTTTATACATCAAAAAATCTACTATTACCCAAATTCAAATAAAGTACATTATTTTAACACATATAAAAGAACCATATTTTATTGTTAAACTAAGTTTGTAATAAATAAACAAATTTATAAAATTTAGTTCAACCCATCTATTTCTATAATGGATGTCATCTAAATGTATGAAATGGTAGCTTTTCCTTCTTGTTAAGATCAATTCCCCTTCTTTTCATGTTACCATTCTATATTTTTTCATTATTCTTATTATTTTTCCTTAATCTGACTACAATTTTCATGTACAACCACCTCTCTTATTAAATTTCAAGTGCTTCATTATGAACTCGCATTTACTTCCACCTGATCTACATTTTATGCCTACTAATTTTTAGTTCCATTACCTAATTTATAGTATGGATACCACATTAAACTTATTCATCAATTTAATAATGTATAAGTCAAGAAAAACTAAAACTTAATTTCATATCTTTGAATTCATAACAATTTACTAATAAATATTCACCAAATAAAATCCAAACTTCTAAATTCACATATTAATTTTTATTTAAACTAGTTTGGGTGCTTTCAACCTTTGTCACCCCCCTCTTTATAAAAAAAAAGGAGCATAAATTAAAAAATTAAACAAGACCACTAAACACCCAACACTCTCCTAAGAGCTAAACACAAATTATTTGCCTAACATAATTGATTTAACCTTTTAGGGTTTTACTAATGTAAATCCTAAGTTAGATTAAAGGGCTAAGACATTTAAATGAGTAAAATAATATGAAATGAATAAACACTAATTTTTATATATTTTAACTTATTTATATTTCTAAAAATAATAATAAATATGTGTAAATAGAGACTTATCTATAAAATGGTTGTCATGGAAGATCTCAATTTTAAAAATTGGTTTCTAGACAGGTCAAAGTGTCATCAACAGCATCATTAGGTCTAATTATTCACTTGACAGTAGCACCCCACCTAGGTAGTAGTGACATGCTATTCTAGTGTCTTGAAAATTGCACTAGTGTCCTCTTTACAGGTTTGTTCATATTTTATAAAAGACCTACTCTTATGTTTCTAGGTTTTGTTCCTACATGAAAAAAAATCTATAACTCTATATTATGTATAAAATATTTTATTTAGTGTTTAAAACCAAAACCTCTTTACAAGTATGGCATAACCTAAAAATGTGTTCTCATTAATAGGATAGGCTACACATCATAAAAACCCCATTGTGAAGAGAGTTTCTTACATACCAATAATCTAAGGAGGTATCAAGCTTGATGTATTTCTCCACCTAGTGATCGGTGAAAGTAAAAGTGAATGCTATACTAAGAGTGGCCTTGAATACCTTAAGTGTGATTGATATTGGAAATATTTGAAATTTAGGATTAGGGTAGCTTTAGATGGTATTTTCCATAAGTAGGGAATAATAGGAATCAATTACCTTGATTTTATTTAACTTATTTCTTATTTGAATAGGCTTTTTGCATCTATTTTCCATCTCCTAGATAAAGGTATAATAGTCTTATATTTATAGTGATTTGTAGCTTATGCAGATAATAAAATGGACTCAAGTCGACCTTAGAAGGAGTAGACATTTAAAAATATATCTATTTAAGATATTTAGGGAAAGGGAAACAAAAGCCAAATTGGGGACATGAGCACCATGTGGATCTAGTGTCCTTAATGTGGTACTAGTATCCAATTGGAAAGATGTTAGGCATAATGGCTTGGGATATAGGGATGATGTCTATAAACTATGTTTGAGATAATAAAAGATACTTGTGGTCTACACATTGGATAGAAAAGTGTGATAAAGTCTCTAAAATAGATCTAGGACTAACCTAGGAATAATCTATGTTAATCAACACTCTTAGCATCCAAATACCACTTTCAGGTGATTACATTTATCCCCATTTTATGTTATAAATGAATCAAAGGGAAATAAATAATATAAATTAAAAAGAAGTGTATCTAGACTTACCTAGGAAGTGAAGACTATGTAGTTGAGTTTGAGTATGTGAATTTGGGTATGCATATGTGAAACATGATCCATAGAAGTGATCTACAATGAAACATACAAAAATTGATCCTTAAGATATTATTGAAAGAAAAAGACTACATTGATTAAAGTAATTGAGTAAAGAGATAGGAAAGAGGAAAAGAACTCATATACCTCATTGGGTACATGGACCAATGCATGAACCTTATGAAAACATGTGTGTGTGTGATTTTACATCGTGATAATTTTTTTGAATAGCATGGGCTAAGTTGATAGCTTTCTCAATCCTTATATATGGGTAGATCAAGAACTCAATCTAGTTTTAACTCTATAATTTCCCGCCACTGATCGATGGATCCTAGATTGTGAATAGATTGGGTAAGACTATAACTGTGTCTAACTCTCTCATGTAGGTGGATAAATAACTCAAGTAGGTTATGAATCCATCATTTACCACCTACGTGAAGTAGATGCATCTAAAAATAAACTATACAAAGCAATGAAATTATCTAACTAGGTATATCTAACTATTTATGTTGGATCCATGACCACTCGATTACATTAGGTGGATTTGGGCCACTTGGGAATGCCAACCACTATATATGGAGTAACTCATGAAACTAGTGACATCCTAGAATATAATAACTAGTGTATAAAGTGTAGATAATGACATGAAGTATACCATTCCATCTGATTAACCTATGTGTAACTAAGAATTTGGAACCTATATGAAATGCACATGACTCCAATTTGATATCCAAGA
>JARHVA010004903.1:242500-290000 GCA_037957365.1 Torreya grandis
ATAAATATTTCTTTCCATAAGTAAACCATTACCATATCTCCTTCTTCAAATACCTTGCATCTTCTTCTAGCATTTGTTGATGCTTTAGATATCTCATTACTTTCCTTCAACTTTCATCTTACTCCTTGTAAATGTTGCATATGCTCTTCAAACGCTTCTGCATCATCACTAATTTTATCTATAATTGGTAATTATACCAAATCTAAAATACCCATAATATTTCTCTCATAAATAATTTAAAATGGTGATTTTCTTGTTGATCTATTCATTGAACTATTATAAGCAAACTCATCATGTGGTAAAGCTAAGTCCTATTGCTTGGGATTATCTCCTACTATGCATCTCAATAAATTTCCCAAGATTCTATTCACAACTTCTATCTTTACATCTATTTTTGGGTGATATTCATTACTAAATTGTAGCTTAGTACACATCTTCTTACAAAAAGTCCTCCAGAAAAGACTTAGAAATTTTGTGTCCCTATCTAAAATAATAGTCTTTGGAACACCATGAAATCTAACAATATCCTTAAAAATAATTCTATAACTCTATTGGCATCATTGTTTTTGTTACATGTAATGAAATGAATGATTTTAGAAAATATATCTACAACAACAAAAATTGAATCAACCATAAACTTACCAATATATTCTCATAGCATTGTATTCATTTCCCTCATAAATGTGTTAGGTTCATTACATAATCCAAAGTGCATCACCATCCACTCATATAATCCATACCTAGTCTTGAATGTAATTTTCCACTCATCTCCTTCATGAATTTGAATCTGATAATAACCACTCTTTATATCAATCTTGGTAAAATATTTTTCTCCTACAAGCACATCCATCATATCATCTAAATGATATGTAAGAAATATATACTTGATTTTAATTTTAATAATTTATTTTCTATCTACACACATTCACCATCCTCCATAATTATTTAGAGTTAGCAATGCAAGTGTTGCACATGGACTCATACTCTTCCTTATCAACTTCTTTCTTAAAAATTTAGTAACCTATTTATTTAATTTTGCGTGTTCTATTGGACTCATCTTATAAGATACTTTATTGGGTAGAGTTGATCCTAAAATCAAATCAATGTGATGTTGAATATCTCTCTTCTGTGGTAAATCATCTAGTAACTCATCAGGCATAACATCTACATATTATTTCAACACTCTTGTTGCTTTTATTGGTATTTTCACCATTTTCATGTCTTCGTTTTTTGTTACTAATACATAACAACAACCTACTACCTTCATATATTAGATAAATTTTTTAGTATAGAGCATGCTTTCAATCTTCTCTTCCTCTTTAAGAGGTAACAAAACTACCTTTGTACCACAGTTCCAAAAAGCATACGTGTTCTTTTCTCCATCATGAATTACTTTCTTGTCACATTTACATGGTCTCCCCAATAACACATGGCATGCATCCATTGGAATAAAATCACACCATATTTCATCATTATAATTTTTTCCTATAGAAAACTTGATTAAGCACCTCTTATATACTGTAACCTCATTCCATTTCTTAAGCCATGGAATCTTATTAGGATTAGGATGCTTTTCACATTGAAAATTTATTTTCTCTATCATTTCTTTAGGAACCATATTTTTAGAACTACCACCATCTATAATTACTTTGCATACCTTTCCACTTGAAATATATCTTGTTCAAAAAATATTTGATCACATTAATGCATCAATGCTTTCTTTATTCTACACATATTTCTTCCTTGGAGTGATCATTTTATATTTTCATCATGAGATTCTCTCCAACATATTCTACTATAAATTTAGTATTTTTCTCTTCTATGTTAGCCTCAACTAGATTCACTCTTATGTGATCCTCTTGCCTCCTTTCTTGATCTTGATGGTGTAAACACTCAAATGGTTTTTGCTCTTCTTCAACACATCTATAACAAACATAAGATCTATGTTGATTCATAAAACATCCTCTAGCACCACTGTAATATCATCCTCTCTAAAACCCTCTTCCTCTATTGGGATTGAAACCCTTGTCTATTCTCATCTTACCTTTATACACCATGTGATGATTCACCTTTATTAGTATTAAACCCACCTCTAGTGGTATTAAACCCACCTCATCCCTTTATTTTATGGGATCTTCCTCTTCTTGGAACAAGAGACATTCTTTTAAAATTCTATTTATTTATTTTTCTTCTGAGTTCAAATCTAATTGATAAGCTTCCTCCATGGAAAGTATTTTATGCATGCTCAATTCATATTGAATAGTAAATTTAAAACCATTTACATACCCTTTATCCATCTTCTCTTCCATTTCATCATGCTCCACTCATATACAAATCTTATAAAACTCATATGTATACCCTTGTATACTATGATATTTTTGCCTCAAATTCTAAAATCTTTTGTATAGGGTTTGTGCATAATCCATAGGAATAAATTTATCCCTCCGCTTCTTCTCCATATTTTTACATGTATTAATCTTGTCTTTAAATTTTTTCTATCTCTCTTTTTACAAGCGATCCAATCAAATCATTGCATGACCTTTCAATTTTGTGCATGCAAAATTTACCTTATTGTCTTCTCTCATAGTCTTCCACTCAAAGAATTTCTCCATGCTATTCATCCAATCTATCAACTCCTATAGTTTCAAACTACCTCCATAATATAGAACATCAACTTTGATTCCTTAATTTCTTCTTTCTTAATCATGAACCATGCTCTCTTCCATCGATGGTGGATGCTCTTTTTGTTATTCTTGTTAAACTTCTTCATTATGATCTACATCATCCTCATCACCACATTATTTTATTCTCTAATTAGTGATAACATTAGTTAATTATTCCACTTACCTTTGTATCTCTTGTATATTCTAGTTCGTATGTACAATACCTCCTTGTACTCACCATGTGTTACTCCTCTAATATATGAACTTGCTCTATTACAAGATAATGAAACCAAAAACTATCAAGACAATAAATTATGAATAAGCAAAGATTCTTAAAAAAATAACTTGTATTGATTCATATTTAAATACTTGAAATAATTACAACCCAAACCATGCTTAAATAAGCCTCAACTCTGAATTAGTGTTGATATGCAAAATTTCAAAAAAACTAAAATCTAAAAAAAAATCTATTTTTAGTAGCTAATATTTATAGTAATTTTTTCATGCAAGCACATGAAAATATAAAAATATCCTTAAATACTATAAACACTAAAATTATCATATGGGATGAGTTTTAACTGAAGTTAATGTTTGGTACTAAAAATATATAATTTTTAAAAATATAATTTTTTTTGAAAAAAACATTAAATGGTAATTTCAAACCTTTATATGGTCTTGTTTGGCCTTAAAAATATCAAAAATACCTCTAAGAAGATAGAGCAACTTATGGCAACATCAAAATTTTAGATACAGTCATTTTGGCATGTGGAAGACTCAAATAGAACTACGGGTCAAAAGTTATGGCATCTAGAAGTTTGGTTAATTTTTTATGCATCAAAAAATCTACTATTACCCACATTAAAATCAAGTACACTATTATAACCCATAAAAAATAGCCATATTTTATTAATAAACTAGTTTTTCAATAAATAACCAAAATTACAAACTCAAGTTTAACCCATCTAGTTCTACAATGGATGCCATCTAAATGTATGAAATGGTAGATTTTCCTTCTTGATGAACTCAATTCCCATTCTTACCACATTAACATTATATATTTTTTCATTCTTCTTATTCTTTTTCCTTAATCCATCCACAATTTACATGTCCAGTCACCTCTCCTACTAAATTGCAAGTGCTTCATTATGAACTCGCATTTACTTCCACCTAATGTACATATTATGCCTACTAATTTTGAGTCTCATTCCCTAATTTATAGCATGGATACCACATTAAACTTCATCATTATAATAATGGATGAGTCAAGAAAAACTAAAACCTAATTTCATCTCTTTGAATTCATATCAATTTACTAGTAAACATTCACCAAATAAAATCCAAACTTCTAAATTCACATATTTATTTTTAATTAAATTGGTTTGGGTGCTTTCACACTTTTTCACCCCCGCTAAAAAAAAAGGATCATAAATTATCTAATTAAACAAGATCACTAAACACCCAACACTCTTTTAAGAGTTAGACCACATAAATTATTTGCCTAACGTAATTTAACATAATTGATTTAACCTTTTAGGGTTTTACTATTGTAAATCCTAAATTAGATTAAAGGGATAAGACATTTAAATGAGTCAAATAATATGAAATAAATAAACACTAATTTTTATATATTTTAACATATTTTATATTTATAAAAATAATATTAAATATGTTTAATTAGGGACTTAACTAGAAAATGACCATCATGGAAGATCTGAATTTTGAAAATTTGTTTCTACGTAGGTCTAAATGTTATTAATAGGGTCCTTAGGCTTGATTCTTCACTTGATAGTAACACCCCACCTAGGCAGTACTGTCATGCTGCTCTTATGTCTTGAAAATGGCACTAGTGTCCTCTTTATAAGATTATTCATATTTTCTAAGAGACTTTCTCTTGTGTTTCTGGGTTCTATTCCTACACGCATAAAATTTTGAACTCTATATTATGCCTAAAATATTTAATTTAGTGTGTAAAACCAAAACCTCCTTAAAAGTATGGCATTACCTAAAAAGGTGTGCTCATTAGTAGGATAGGTTGGGCATCCTTAACACCCCCTATGAAGAGAGTTTCTTACATACCGATATAAAAAGGAGGGATCAAACCCAATGCATTTCTCCCACCTAATGATTAGTGAAAGTACAAGTGAATCCTATAATGAGAGTGGCCTTGAATGGCTTGAGTGTGATTGAGAATGGAAATATTTGAAATCTGGGATTAAGGTAGCTATAGATGGTATTTTACATAAGTAGGGTAGAATAGGGATTAGTTACCTTGATTTTGTTTAACTTGTTTCTCATTTGAATAGGTTTTTTGCATGTATTTTCCATATCCTAGATAGAAGTCTAATAGTCTTATATTTATAGTGATTTATAGCTTGTACAGATAATAAAATGTACTTAAGTTAATCTTAGGAGGTGAACACATTTGAAAATATATCTATTCAAGAGGTTTAGGGAAAGGGAAATTAGTTTCATGTTGGGGACACTAGCACCATGTGGATTTAGTGTCTTTAATGTGATGCTAGTGTCCAGCTAGTAAGATGCTAGGCACAATTGTTTAGGATCTTGGGATGATGTCCTGAGACTATATTTGAGCTGATAGAAGATGCCTGTGGTCTACACATTGGATATAAAAGTGTGATAAAGGATTTAGGATAGGTATAGGGATGAGCTAGGAATACACTACCTTAATCATTACTCTTAGCATCCAAATACCACTTTTATGTTATTATATTTTCTCCTATTTTATGATATAAATGTATCAGAGGGAAATAAATAATATAAATGAAAAAGAAGTGTACTTGGACTTACCTAGGATTTGAAGACTATGTAGTTGAGTTTGAGTATGTGAATCTGGGTATGTTTATGTGAAACATGATCCAAATCAATGACCTACAAAGAAACATACAAAAATTGATCCTTACTTAAGATATTATCAAAAGAAGAAAACTATGTTGATTAAAGTAACTAAGTAAAGTTGAGTAAAGATATATGAAAGAGTAAAGGAAAATATATACCTCATTGGGTATGTGAACCAATGCATGAACTTCATGACAACTTGTGTGTTTGAGTGTATATAGTGATCAAATCATTGAATATCATGGATTGAGTTGATAGCTTTCTCAATCATATATGGGTGGATAAAGAACTCAACCTATTTTTAACTCCATCATTGCCCACCCTTAGTCGGTGGATCATGGATTGTGAATAGATTGGGTAAGAGTATAAGTGTGTCTAACCCTCTTGTTTGGGTGGAAAACAAACACAAGTAGGATATGACTCCATCATTTACCACCTATGTGAAGTAGATGCATCTAAAAATAAACTACATAAAGTGATGAAATTATCTAATGAGGTATATCTAACTGTGTATGTTAGCGTCATGGTCACTTGATTACATTAGGTGGCTTTGAGCCACTTGAGAATGTTGGCCACTAAAAATGGAGTAACTCATGAAACTGGTGACAACCTATAATATGATAATAACTGTATAAAGTGTAGAGAATGACATGGAGTTTTCCATTTCCTTTGATCAACCTATGTGTAACTAAGCATATGGAACCTATATGCCACACACATGCCCCTACTTTGATATCTGAGTATATTGATCCTAAATTGAGTACGTAATAACTATATATATATATATATATATATAATAACTATAACTATAACTATATATATATATATATCTAAACCAAATGTGGGATTTATCATGCCATGCATGACACCACCAAATCTAATAAAATGGTATGAATTTGAGATAAAATTCATGTATCTAAGAAAAATCTAAACATAATTGTCAAACATGGGACTATATCTATGAAAATATATACTATACCTAGTTTACTATTTTTTCTAATATAGTCTACCCTAAATCTCAAGCTACTAGAAAGTAACACCATGTAGTGAATAGTAGCACCCTATGGTGCTAGTATCCCAATCTAGGCAATAATGTCTATCTAGTCTAAAATCTAGGTAATCTAAACTACTTTATGAGTCCTTATTTTTCCTATGTCTGACTTGTGTTTGATTTATAAAATTGAGCCTATATGTTGAAAATAATCTATGCATATCAATGTATGAGCTTTATCTCTATGATAAACCCCTATGAATTAACCCTCTTTTGTGGGTAGTTATTGACTTATGAAATAATTGCCCTCAAAATAAAATAGATCTATAAAATTTGTTAGCCATATCATATATATGATAACTACCTGTCAATCTAATATGATGTACAAACATAACATCACAATTTAAAACAATCTAAGCTTTGGTATGCAATACTTTAAGATGTATGTTATAATCTAGCATCACACATAGGTGTCGAAATAGATGTAATTAATGTGTTTAAAAACAAATCTGAGTAGATACCTAAGAGGATGGGGTATGATGTTTGTTGTACCCAACATCCCCCTTTACTTCAAGAAGAGATGGGGGCCCATTTTTCAGATTCTAGCCTTGTTTTTTGAGCCTTTCTTCTATATGTTTGTATAAATTCTTCAACAAATTGATTCTTAGTCTTCATACTTAGAATAATTTAGCAATTTTGCATGATATTACATATTTTCTGGACTAACTCTATTAATACCTTTTCTAGGATTTTTGAGCTATGTAGGTTTTACGACATAATTTATTTGTAGAAATTCATTTGGAGACTTATTCAAAGCTTTAGATGGTATTCAAGATTTTTTTTTGATATTTTATCTAATAGTTTTGGTTTTTGATTTTTTGATTTTTAGTTTTTTGTTTGCAAACATCTTTGAAATTTGTTCATCAATACTTTTTCATTCTAGATTTTATTCAGTGGGACTTTTGGTCTTTGAAACTTTTGTTTTAAATGGATTTGGTCTTTGAGGTTTTTACATTGAGCATTTTATATGAAATAATTTTATTGACATGACTTATCTGTATCAGAAGTTTTTGATCTTCAAATTTTTTTTTCAAATATCTTTTCTGACCAACTCTTTGGTCTTCAGGTTTTTTACTATGAAAATTTTGTCTAATAGATCATAAAGATTTATATATGTTTTGGGCATTTTGTTTAGATGTTTTATTTAATGGAAATTGGGTCTTTGGGGTTTTTATTCATGTCTTTTACAAAGTTCAATCCCAACACAAAACTTGAATACTTGATTCCCAAATGCCAAAAGATTTACTATACTTAGCAAAATAAAAGCCAAGATACTTCTTAATAGTTTTCTTAAGTTACCCACCAACTAGAACTAATAAAATTTAAAATATGTAGAAAATATAAAATAGGTGAACGTTGGGAATTTATAACACACAAACTAATATTCAATGATAAAATTTATATACATGATGTGTAACCATTAAAGCCTTCATTGATTACATACAAACTTTCACATGAAGTCTACTGCTATCTTGCATTAAAAAATCCCTAGCTACCTATGAAAGTGCTACATGTAAAACCAATGACTAGTGGAAGTGAGATTATTCATATGGTACACAAAACACAGAAAAATATTGTAATCACTTCCAATTGAACATAAGGAATAATGGCATCTTCATCTAAGCCATTCAAGGGAATAGGTGCATCATCATCATTTTTTATTAAGGATTCAATATAATTTATTAATATAGTCTTTGATCTCACCATTTATGACAATATGTATGCAAATTATTCATAATTATGGGATGTGATTAATTATATTAGTGTATTTTTATTCTATGGAAACATCTCTCCCTTGGAGAGATTGTTCATCAAGGATTTGATGGCTATTAAAAGATAAGGATTACATTTTGATGCTACCAAGCTCGAGGTGATTCCATGTATTGACCTCCTTTGTGACTTGTTATTCATAGGGAGGGTCATAGAAGATGCCTTCCTACATCATATTGGTAACAAAATGGTCATAACATGTATAATGGGAGAAGACTTCCAAAGGTACTTGTCATTACCCACACTAGATGCTTATTTAAACAAGCATAGGTTAGTTTAATAAAATCAAGATAATATAATGGAAAAGGTGTTATCTTCATGGTTCCTCCAAAATGAAACAATTACATTCAAAATTAAGAACCTTAAGGGTCCCACTCCTATTAACAAATTCAAGATGGGGGTGTGGATTTGCATGGAACTGCTCAATAGACTCTATGACATACCTAGTATCCATTTCCTCCATTTAGAATAGGTACCATTGTTCCATACGATGTTAACCAGTGAGTCAACTAGTGATTCCACATTTGCTTTATGGGAAATATCAGTTTCTAGTTAAGGGATCACATCATTCACAAAGACAATTACTTGACTCTAGTGGGCCACTTTTATATTATGTCATATCTATTAGATGTTATTATGGGGACCATCTACAAATTCCTCAGTGAGCTATGGAGCCTAGCCATCGATTACATCAAAAATAGAATATGTGATAACTTTTAGTTTATTCACATTTCTACATACACTAAATATATCGTAAGGATTGTTGAGGATGTTTATTCTCAGATTTGGAAAGCAATTCATGTTTTACCAATGCCCAGGGTTAGAACTAGCATTGTGAAGATGTTGTCTATTAGAGGTGACTATATTCTATATCTATATTACACTATCATTGTGATCTGGGAAAACAGGGTTCATACCTTATACCTCCCAAAGTATATACCTAACAAATTGGTTGAGTAATAAATTGCTTTCTAATTATGGTGGAGCATAGAGGAGGACTTGACAAAGGCAAAGAAAAGCGCATTCTTTCACAACCACATGGTTATTGGTAGAATGGTATATATAATGAGGAAACACTTTGGATATGTGGGTAGTAAGAGGAAGATATATCATTTCCCCATACTTCCACATAGTTATTGGGATCCTCGTAGAGCCATCTAAAAACATGTATAGGTCTTTAATATCCATTATAATCATGAGCATTGTCCTTGTGACTTGTTATTTATGAATGCATAAAATGATGAGGATATTTTGGAGAGAGAGCTAGAATTTCCAGTTTGAAGGAGGATCACCTGAGGGTGATCCAACAAGAAACTTCAAAATCATTGAGGGAGTTAAATGGAAGAATGCTAGTTTATGAAAGTGGACACATTTAGATTTGAAGAAGGGCTAGTCTACAAAGAAATGAGAAGAGAAAGAATATCCATAATAGGGACTCCCTCTTAATCTAAAGGTTATTAGGGAGATAGGAGTAACTTAACCTAACCCTAAGGGAGCTCAAGGAGACCCCATCAATTTGGATTCCTCTAATAAGGAAGAACATGGACAATAATAGCTAGAAGCTAGTGTAATTCAAGTACTTACAACTATTTCCTAGGCATAAGATTCTACATTTTTAGGGGTAGAAATAGATATATTAGCTACCTTAGTCTATCAAGGATCCTCCTCATATCCAAAGACTTCCATTTTATATAATAAAAAGCCTAAGACTCCCACAAGAAGGCCTACAATCAAAAAATATCAAATCCTACCTATAGTTTCCCAACAAGTAGTAGAGGAGGAAATAGTTATTTTGGAGGGATAAGGAGAAGATTATAATAAGGAAGAAAAAATAGAAGTAGCTTAGGCTTTGAGCCTTGAAGTTAAAAAAGGAAAATTACTGGTTATGGAGGTCACCACAGGCACCCAGGTTCTTGAGACCACTTATTTATTGTCTAATGATGTTCTTATTTTTGGTGTTGTGTCTATTTCCACTATTTTAAAAAATCCAAAGGTGGATGTTCTCACTTCCACCTCTGATGATCCATTCACCACCACTTTTTATTTTCATTACCCTTTACTCACCCTAAAGGTTGAGAAGGTTGTTTCTACTATTGCTCCATCCACCATCACCATTGATCAATTTTCTACACCCATGCCATCCACCTCCATCACGGATACCTTTAATATTCCTTATATCACTACCACCATTAGATCATTGAAAAGGAAGAGGGCATATAAGAAGGTGTAAATAACCATTGAAAACCCACAACTCCATGTCTAATCCACCCAAATCACCTTCCCCATGCCGTCAACCACTCCATCTCAAGAGACCATTGTCACTAGTTTAGGCAAGGGTAAAAGGAAAAAGACTCAAATGGTCACAATCCCTCCACTCCCTCAGTTTGGAGGATTGGATTGGTTTAAAATTATTTGTCCCTCCTTTTAACACTATAAAGAGTATGTTAATGAGGGTTTTAACAACACTAATCTCATAACAAGGTAGCCTCTAACATTTTAGGATCTTAATAGAGGTGAACTCCACTCTAGGGCATGAGTTACAGGTATATAGTCATATCATGTATTGTTGGAGTAGACTTCCAAAGGTACTTATAATTACCCACACCAGATGCTTATTTCAACAAGCACAAATTATTTCAATAAAATCAAGATAATGAATGGAAAAGGTGTTGTCTTTTTGGCTCCTCCAAAATGAAATAATTAAATTCAAAGGTATGAATCCTAAGGGTCCTACTCCTATTAACAAGTTTAAGATGGGGGTAAAAACTAGCATGTCACTATTCAATAGACTCTATGTCATGTCCAATATCTATTTCCTCCATTTAAAATAGGTATCATTGTTGTACATGATGTTAACCAGTGACGCTATGTTTAATTTGGGGGAAATTATTAGTTTCTATTTAAGAGAGCAAGTAATTCACAAGGACAAGTGGCCCACTCTAGTGAGCCATTTTTATATGATGTCATATCTGTTGGATATTATTATGGGGATTGTCTATAAATTCTAAGGTGAGCTATGGATCCCAATCACCAATTGTATCAAAAATATAATTTGTGATCACTTTAAGTTTATGTAAATTTATACTTACACTAATAATATGGTAAGGATTATCAAGGATATTTATCCTCATATTTGGAAAGCAATCCATGGTTCATCAATGCCTAGGGTTGGAACCAACATTGTAAAGATGTTTCTACAAGAGGTGACTATTTTCTATATCTAGATTATAGTGTCATTATAATATAGGAAACATAGGGTTCATCCCCTATGCCTACCAAAGTATGTACCTGCCAAATTAGTTAAGTAAGAAATTGCTTTCCAATTATGCTAGAGCATAGAGGAGGACTTAACAAAGGTAAAGAAAAGAGCATTCTTTGGTAATCACATGGTTATTAGCAAAATGGTATATATAATGAGGAAACACTTTGGAGACATGGGTGGCAAGAGGAAGATCTATCATTTCCCCACACTTCCACACAAGAATTGGGATCCTCACAGAGCCATCTAAAAACACGTACAAGGCTTTAATATCCATTACAATCATGTGCATTACACCTATGATTTATTTATTGTGAATGTCAAAAATGATGAGAAGATTTTGGAGAGAGCTAGAATTGTCAATTTGAAGGAGGATCACTTGAGGGTGATCCAACAAGAACCTTTAAAATATTTGAGGGAGTTAGATGGTAGAATTCCACTTTATACAAGATGGATACATTTTTATTTTGAGAAGGTCCAGCCCATAGAGAAATCATAAGATCAAAAATATCCATCACAAGGATTCCCTCTCAAGCTAAAGTCTATTAAGAAGGAGTTAGGAGTAACTAACCTAACCCCAAGGTAGCTCAAGGAGACCCCATCAATCTAGATCCCTCTAATGAGGAAGATCATAGACAACAATAGCAAATGAATAGTGTAATTTAAGTATCTAAAACTACTTCTTAAGCATAAGATTGTCATCTATAGGGGTAAAAATAGATGAAGTAGTTACCTTAGTCTAGTAAGGCTCCTCCTCATAACTAAAGACTACCATTTTCTATAAGAGGAAACCTAAGAATCCCTTAAGTAGTCCTATAATTGAATAATCTTAAAGCCTACCTATAGTGTCCCAATAAGTAAGAGAGGAAGAAATAGTTGACTTAGAGGGAGAAGAAGAAGATTTTGATGAGGAATAATAATTGGAAGCAACTAAGAATTTGATTTGTAAATTTGACAAAGGAAAAACATCAGTTGTGGAGGAAACCATAGGTACCTGAGTTATTGAGACCACTTATTTATTTTTTACTTTTGTTTTTATTTTTGGTGTTATGTATATTTCCTCTATTTTGAAAAATACAAAGGTGGAAGTTCCTACTTCCACCTTTGATGATCCATTCACCACCACTTCTTTCTTACATTACCCCTTACTCACCCCAAAGGTTGAGAAGAATGTTTCTACTACTACTCCATCCACCACTACCATTGATCCATTTTACACACCCATTCCATCCACCTCTATCATGGATACCTCCAATATTCCTTTTATCACTACTATTATTAGATCATTGAAAAGGAAGAGGGAATCTATGATGGTGGAAATAGACATGGCCACACCATAGCTCCATGTCCAATCTACCCAAATAACCCTCCCCATGCCATCAACCAATCCATCTCAAGAAACTATTGTCACTAATTCAATAAAATCTAAAGGGGCAAAGACTCAAATGGTCATAGTCCCTCCACTCCCTCAGTTTAAAGGATTGGATTAGTTTAAAATTATTTGGCCCTCCTTGCCTAACACCATTGTTAAAGTAGAAAAAAACATTATATAATTAAGGCATATAAATAAGAGGTTATGGTCACAACATTAAAGGAAATATATGTTAATCATTTGACACTTCCTTTATGGGAAATAGACTTAAGGTCTAAGAATTCATAAATTCCCAACTCTAAAATAACTAAGCTCCCATTTGTAACAAATTTATTTGATAAACCATCTAGAAGCATTCCGAGGGTGAGAAAGAGGAAGCTAAAAGAGTATGTAGGTAGGGAATTTATTTTTGAGGAGAGAAAAGAGGTTTTCTCCCTCACCAAGAGATAGAATAGGTAATTAGGGAAATCCCCCTTTGTTGAAGACTTTAGATCTTTGGCTAAGGCTCAAAATAATTCCATGGTGTCAATACATGAAGGAAAAAATATGGCCAAAAAAGAATTGGAGGCTAAAATGGAACAATTGAAGGAACAACAGAAGACTGTGTATATACCACCTAGCATTGAGGCTAAGGTACAGGAAGCAACTTATTAATGTTGTGATTCTTTGGAAGCACTAGAATTCATGTCAAATAAATTAGCCCCACGTTATACTAAAACTAAAAAATTATTTAATTCTTTAAATAATAATGTAAATAAATTGAAAATGTTGATTTTTTATATAGGAAATAAGGCTTATAGCCACTTGCATCTTATGACACCAACAAAGGTGTCCAATACCCTCAACCTAGGGGTTATAAGATGAAAGAGGCTCAAGAATGGTTAAACTTTTTAGGGGATTTAGCCTCAACCTAATAAGAGCATGAGGATCTCATTCTTCAAATTTTGAATGATTTGAAATTATCTAAGGTAAAATATAGAATAAGGAAGTTGATCAGTAAGATTAAATTTGATTAGCTCATTCAGGAGGCCAAAAATAATTTAAAGTGAAGTCTGTAGTGGTTTCTATTAGAAGAAATAAATTCCAAGTTAAGATTCTCTATAAAGAAGGTCACATTGAAATTTTCAAGATCAACTTCTAGGTGAACAAAACAAAGCATGCAAAGCTCCTAGGCCAAGTCAGTAGACTACATAAACCATCGCTTTTAAAATTTGAGTTCATTTAGAAATAAAATGATGTTTCCCATAAGTGATAGAAAGAGATAAAAGCAAATAAGAAGTAATCTCAAGCTACTACTTCTAGTTCCACATCAACAACAATAGTTTCCATGTTAACTACATAGTTATTATGCTAACAAAGGTCTATGTAGCTATTCAAAAAACACAACCTTGAAAGGCTAAAGTTTATTTCATGAATATTTTTGTAGAAGTGTAATATCTTAATATATATTTTTATTTTTCCTATAAGTTTGAAACATATTTTAAAGTTTCCTATTTATCTTTGTACACATGCACACATTGCATGGTTTTAGAAAAGGCTAAATTAGACTATTAACAACTGCAAGATAAAATCTATACAATTTTAACTATAGTTACAACTCAAGTTATAAATATGAAATTTAATTAATTTAGAATGAACTTGGAGGATGAAGAAACCCCTTCCCCAAGTCCATAAAAATAATTTTAATCCACAATTATGATTTGTTAGAGAATTTTCAATAAACAAGAGCAAAGAAATTTTGATTGTCTACTCACATGTTTTCATATTTTCTTTCCACTATATGTGTAATTTTATTTTATTTCTTTGGTTATATGATTCAATAATCCCTATTGTGTACAAGTTTTGATTGGGTTCTTGATTGTCTTGATTAATTATTCTAGTCTTAGATGTGTAACATCTATTGAAGATTTGGTAAATTACATTGGCTAGGATAGTTAAGTTGATTGATTCATAATTTTATGTAAAAGTGATTTTTTGTATAGTATTTTATGTGTGTACAATAGCTACCTCAAATACCTCACTAAGCCCAAGCCATAATCTCTTGATTAAGAGTGTTCAATAACTTCCCTAAAAGGAGTAACCTTTGACTAAGGCCTACGATTTTCCTATATCAATATCCCCTTAGACTTATTAAACATGTCTGACTATGTGTGTGCACCAAATGCAAATAATAGGCATAGGTTTTGAAAGCACTTATCCACTTAAGATCCAGCTAGGGAAGTGACTCTTGAAGACCATAGAGCCTTTCTTTTCTACCTTACCTTTCCCTCCTTTTGAGTTCATTTTGAGACCTAACCACTTTAGATTAATAAACAACCATCCATCAAACTCATATAGATTTTGAATTCCTTTTAAGAAACCACCCCTGTATCCAAAAAACTTATCAATAATTTGCATGCCCTACCTATAATTCCATCAACTAGTTGCTAAGATTGTATACCTACAACTTGTGCCTTGGAGTGGAGTTCACTTCCATTGAAATCTTAAAACATTAGAGGCTACTTCATTATGAGATTGGTGTGGTTAAAACCCTCATCAACATACTCTTTATAGTGCTAGAAGGAGAGCCTAAACCTCTAATAAAAGAGGTTAGTTTGTACATAGAGTTACATTAGAGTCACCTAGGAGAGTGACCAAATCTAATTCCTAGGTTGGTTTTCTAATTTCATCACTATAAAATAAAAAGAGACTTAGATTTGTACCAACTATCCTTGATATACCTAGGACTCCTTCTCTAATAAGGAACCCTTTACCTATTAACCATATAATGACTCAACCACCCTAATTATTTGGATTTTATATTATCATCCTTGGAGATGTGAGTGATTTACCTAGGAATCCTAAAAAATACCTACCATCTTTCTCTCCTTTCAAAGCAAGGACAATAGAGGAAAACATTAAAGTTTTTAAATATTCTTTGAGATTAATGATTTTTATCAATGAAGATGTTTCATGTAGATTATTACCTTTTACACTAATGGATTATACTTATGATTTGTATCTAAATATATAAAGTAAAATTACATCACTTCTTAGGATGCATGTCAAGCAACTTTTCTTACATAATTTGGATAGGTCACCAGCCCCAGTTTGGTATATCCGCACTTCACTAGCATGAAGAGGGATCCTAATGAACTAATCAAGGATTTCAATTCAAGGTTTCAAAATATTTACATGTGGTAAATCCCAAGGTATAAACTGGAAGAAACATTAGTATTAGAGATGTACAAGAATTATCTATACCTAATTATAGATATGTTCTTGGGAAGATCAGTTGCTACCAATAACTTAGCATTGACATATGAAGAGGCCATCAAAATTTATAGATAGATCAATCCCCTAACACACCTAACATCAAAAATGTCTTCTCAGCATTGAATCCAATACCACATGTGAAGAAAAACATTCTTGCATTTAATCAAAACCAACTCTACAGAGGAAATATAGCCAAATTATAACTTCTTAAACAATCATGCACAATGAAATAGTTATAAAATAAATAAATAATTGGCCACATCTTCTATTACTATTATATAAGGCACTGAATCTACAAAGGTAGAGCTGGAGACTATTTAGAAGATAGTTTAAAAGTTAAGCAATGACTTCCTCAATATGCAAAGAAAGATGGGTATTGTTAATGCCTAAAATGGTAATCATAATACTAGATTACAAAGATACAATAGACAATTTAATAGGCTGACAAAAAACATGGACTAACCTACCAAACTTTCAGAGATCAATATGAAAGAGATATCTCTACCTAATTGGTGTAGATTTAATAATACTTCTCAACATGGTGAGCTCAATTATGTTGAATTTTGTGTAGCATTTGAAATATTTAAAATAGAAGTGGTAAGATAGGTCCATATGCATAATCCACCAAAATCCCATTAGGATCATGGCTCCTCAATCACTTACATGTTCTTTGAGACTCATGAGTTTCCTTTTCCAAGTGAAGATGATAACATACTAGATGACAAAAATAATGAGATTCATGCTTTCTAGCAGTTCCATAAAGGTAGTTAAAATATAAGGAACAAATAACCATTTATAGTGTCTATTCCTCCAAATATCACAACAAATCCACCTAATATTAAATATGACATTATTCAACCTCCCCCAAGAGGGAATGATCAACCTCAAAACAAAAAAAAATAAAGAAAATTAGTTTACAACATTGTTGAAGACATGAATAAGATCAAAGTAAATATAACTCTCCATGAGTTAGCTCAGATCACTATACAAAAAGAGTTGTTATGGAAGTCTATTATAGGAAATACCACTATGGAAAGGACCAAAACATCTATAAATAAATCAAAATCTATTGACACTAATGCCATCTATAAAATCAAGCCAAAAGTTCCACCCTTCTTGCTAATTATCAGAGCATTTGGTAATAATATTCATAACTATTTAGTTGATTTTGGAGCCTCTAAAACTATTATGCCTAATTCCATATGTCAAAAATATTGTTATAACTTCAATCCCTTCAAAGAGAATAGTTTTGCAATTGGATAAAATAGTGGTACTAGTAGTTGGATAATTAAATAATATATGTATTTAAGTAGCATATGAACTAGGAGTCTAGAGGACCATTGCTATCCTTTTAGTGGACATATCTAAAGGCTATGGATTGTTGCTAAGTACTGGTCCAAAACACTCAATAGATAGCTTTCTATATATTTATCTCATATCTAGATACCATGGAGAGGCATTGCAAATAAAATTTAGATCAACAGGGAATTGAGAATGAAGTATCTTATCAATGAGTATAATGTTAAAAATGAAGAGGTAAATTATGAATCTCCTAGCCTTGTATTTACACTTTCATTATGTAGAATCAAGTACAAGATCTAGAGAATAAAGTTTCCAATCAAATATGGACTATATATTTTCATGGTGGTATATCCAAGCAAGGATCATGTATAGGAATCAAACTAATTAATCCACAAGGAAGGAAGTTATTGGGATAATATATATTATAGTTCTCTTGTACTAATAATAAGGCTGAGTATGGAGCTCTAATTCTAGGATTATAATTTGCACTCATGAATAATTTAAAGCATGTGTTAGTATTTGGTGATTTAGTGCTAGTGGTCAACTAGGTTATAAATAAATATTAGTGAAATTTATCTTATTTAATAAGGTACAAGCACAAAGCATGGGAACTAATTTAAAAATTTAAAGAATTCAAGATAATATCAATTTATAGAGAGTAGAATCAAGCTAGAGAACTAGTTGTTATTGCTACTAATTTGGAACCCTCTAAGAATCTAAGGTAAAGAGATTCTCTATTGAATTAGTGCCTTGTCCCTCTATTCCTAATAATATATAAAGTTTCCAAGTCTTTAATGATAACCAATAGGTCATTTATTTTGTAACCAACTCAAGGGAATTTGAGTCCTAAATCATTGATGATAAATAAGTTAACCATCTCTATCAAGAGGAATCAGACAAATAAGGTATTGTCTAGCTCAAAGAGAATCATATTCTAGCTAGCTTAGTATTCTTATTAAGACCATTTGGCATATATCCTGAATATTATAAGGTTAGGTAGCCTAAGGTCAATGAATCTAAATTTAAAAGGGAAAATCTAGGAGATGAACATAGCCCATGTTGTGTTAACATTGGTCTTAGTTGCACCCTAGAAGAAAGATAATGAGTGAAAGATTTAATCACTTGTTACATAGATGTCGTTTCTTGGACTTAATAAGACTTGAAGGTTTATAAGCATCATATCATTACTCATACAATTCCTTTGAAATTAGACCATAAGCCATTCAGATAGATGTAGAGACTAGTCAATCCTATTCTAGAGCCTACCATTCAAAGAGAAGTAGAGAAGTTACTAAGTGTAAGAATTGTCTTCCCAATTAGACATTCTACCTGGGTGGCTAATTTGGTTCTAATAACAAATAAGAATGTTGAGATTACATTGTGTTGTTTTCAGTAACTTAAACAAGGCTTATAAAAAGGACAACTATCCCCTTCTTTCTTTAGATAAAGTGACATAGATAGTAAGTATTTCTAAAATGATGTCCTTCTTGGATGGATTTTTAGGCTATAATCGAGTACTAATTCAATCATAAGATAGGATGAAAACTATGTTTAATATAAAGTGGGGAACTTATGCATATAAGAGGATATTGTGTGGCCTAATAAATGTAGAAGCCACCTTTTAGAGAGCCATAGATCATGCATTTAAATGATTAGCAGGAAAATACATAATCATATATATGGATGATCTTATGATATTTTCAAATAATATGAATGACCATATAAGCCACATCTAGTCAATATTCAAGAGGTGCAGAAGGTTTGGTATCTTGCTAAACCCAAAGAAGAACATATTTGGAGTGATTGAAGGAAATATATTAGTACATATCATCATTAAAGACATGATCATTATTTATCTAGATAGAATTTAATGGATTTCAAAGATCACACCATCAAATAGTAAGAAGGAGCCATATATAGGATGAAAACTATGTTTAATATGAAGTGGGGAACTTATGCATATAAGAGGATATTGTGTGGACTAATAAATGTAGATTCCACCTTTTAGAGATCCATAGATCATGCATTTAAATTATTAATAGGAAAATACATAATCATCTATATGGATGATCTTATGATATTTTCAAATAATATGAATGACCATATAAGCCACATCTAGTCAATATTCAAGAGGTGCAGAAGGTTTGGTATCTTACTAAACCTAAATAAGAACATATTTGGAGTGATTGAAGGAAAGATATTAGTAAATATCATCATTGAAGACATGAACATTATTTATCTAGATAGAATTTAAGGGATTTCAAAGATCACACTATCAAATATTAAGAAGGAGATCAAGTCATTATTTGGGAAGATTAACTTCGTAAGGAAGTTCATCTTAGGATTTAAAAATATTGTTAGACTTATGAATGCAATGCATATTGTTGAGGCCTGAAAGTCTTTCTAAGACATCAAAGATGTAATATCTCAAGCCCTAGTACTAATTAGTCTATATTTCATAAAGGATTTCTACTTGTACTCATTTTCTTTAGAGCATACAATTGTTATTGTTATAACATAGAATAAAGATGAGACTAAACATCCAAAATGCATTTATTAGCACAAATATAAAAGATATAGAACTCAGGTACTCCATGATTGATAAAAAAAATTGATCTTGTTAAATCAGAGAAGAAATTTCAACACTACATTTTAAGGAATAAGATTGTTGCCATAGTGCTTGATCCTACTATCAAGATCACCTTATCATTTAATGAATTAGTATAATGTAGAGGAAAATGGATGACAAATATGCAATAATTTTACATAAAAATCAATCCTACAAAAATCATTTAGGGTAAAGGCATTATTCAACTAATGATTGAACCTGATTCACATATCACTATTGAATAGGTATTTAAAGTTTAGGTATCTAAGGGAGAACGATTTACTAGCATAATAAAATATTTTCTTATAGGTACTTGTTCCCCAAACTCAATACAAAATGAGGGATAAATTTAAGGCTCAAATCCATTCATTACATGATCAAGAAAGGATCTCTATACAAAATAAATGATGAAGGCATTTATCTTAACTGTGTATCTATATAGGAAGATGAAGAGATTATCAAAAACTTGCATCAAAATATAGGTAATGGTCATCCATCTAAGAATACCAAAACCCATAATATCTTAGGAATGAACTACTACTGGCCAATGGTTTTTAAGGATGCTCATGCTCATGTAAGAACATGCCATTAATGCCAATCTCTAGCTAAAAGAGAATTACATGAGACACTATCTTTATAACCTATTTTTACAATAAGGCCATTTGTCCAATGGGTTTTATACTTTATTGGTGTCATTAACCCATATTCATCATCAAACCATAAATTTCTAGTCACTACTTTAGACTATTACACTAGATGGACTAAAGCCATAGTCACAAAGAAGTGTAGAGCACAAGATGTGATTCGCTTCTTGGAGAAACACATCACAACTATATTTGGGACTCCTATTCATATAGTTTATGAAAATGGACAAGATTTAATATCAAAAAAATTCACTAAGTGGGTACATGACAACTAGATCACTATCCATTCATATTATAATCATTATCCCTAGGGAAATGGACTAGCATAATTAATGAATAAGAACATGATAGATGCAATTAAGAAATTAGCTAGGGATAAGCCCAGGGATTGGAAAAACCTATTTAATTATGCTATTTAGGTAGACCAAACAAGATATAATAAATCCCTTAAAGCTTCACCCTATCTATTAGTATATGGATGAATGATAGTATTCCCAATTATGTTGAAGCTAAAGACTTATCAATTCATGTAGGATTACATGGAACCAAGTGATAAAGGAAAGTCTTGACTACTAGACATAATATAAATAAAATATTTAAGGAATGAAGCCTTTCAAACATTTATCAAGCACCAAGATGTAGTCAAGAGGTGGTTTGATAAGAAAATAAAGGTCAAAGAACATAAGATCTTAGATTTGGTGCTTCTTCGGGATTCATCCCATGAAAAGAAAGGATAGCATGACAAATTTTCCCCACTATGGATTGAAACATATCAAATTTTAGAGATCATAAGCAATAATACATTCTATCTAAAGGCCTTACAGGGTAATAAACTCATATATCTAGTCAACGGGAAATTTCTAAAACATTACTTCATAGCTATGCCATCTGAGTATACCACAACTGATGAAAATCATGGTAGAGGTAGGATTAGATTATATTTTCTTTTTTATTAGGTTAGATTTCCTACTTTCTTAGGTTATATTTCCTTCTTTATTAGATTAGATTTATTGGTTTTCTAGATTAGTTTAGATTAGTTTTCATGTTTTCTAGATTAGTTATTTTTTGCTTCCTATGAAAATATGAATTATGTTTGATCTGATGTAACCAAGTTAAAATTAAAACCAACTAAGCCATTATCTTACACTTAAATAGAGTTGTAAAAAAGAAGGTAAAATTAAAAAGGAAGTCACAACTTGTGACCTATTCACAAATAGGTATATTTCTATGTTTAGAGTTTTAAGGATGAAGGTAGATAATCATGAAGCATTTTGTATTGCATCACAATTGAATACTTTGACAAGGTATGTGTAAGTTAATCTCAAAGTAATTCATATAAATTTAGAACATTTTCTTATTTCATTGGATTAGGCACATTTATTACATTAAATACTTGTTGAAAGTGATAATTCTTGGTATAAATGCAGTTGGCATGGATATTTTGGTAATGATCTATTGTATAAATATACAAGCTCATTGGGATTCTATCTCTCCTCTTTTTATTCAAATAAAATAATAAAAGATCTAATGAATCTCAAAACGATTAATAAGGAAAAGAGAATATCTAAATAAAATCAAAAGGCTTACATGAATAAATAAGGTCAATGCACCATGTATCATGGTCAAGAAAATGAAGGAATAGGAAGAAAGGGAGCCCAAGGTATCTCTATCGAGGATAGAGATGTCTAGCGATTAGTAGAGCAACGCCTAAGCTTCCCTTTATTTTTATGAGATTTAATAGAAACCAGAATGAAATCTACAACTTTATCAAGCATTTGACAAATTCATCACAATAAGGATTAAATGAACTTCACATTTAACACACATAGATCTGAGGGAATGAAGGCTAGTATGTTGTCTGAATCTACTTAGGATTCTATTTCTTATTTTTTATTTTAATATTTCTTTGTGGCATAGTTCATGTTTGATTTGAGATTACTAACCAAAGTTTTGGGTTCTTAAATACACATGAGTATTATACCTATAAGTTGTCATTTATTCTACCTAACATACCCTTTTTCTTCATGAAGAGATGGGGGGCCACTTTTTTCAAATTATGGCCTTTTTTTTAGCCTTTCTTATATATGTTTGTATAAATTCTTGATTAGATTGATTCTTAGTCTTTATACTTAGAATAATTTATAAATATTACAAGGTATTACATATTTTATGGAGTAACTCTATTAATACCTTTTCATGTGCTTTTAAACTATGTAGGCTTTTGAGAATTAGTCGATTTATAGAAAATCATATAAATACTTATTCAAAGATTCAAATGGTCTTTGGGCATTTTATTAAGACATTTTGTTTGACAGGTTTATTTTTTTGATTTTTTGTTTCAATTTTTTTTCTATAAAATTCTTCAACATTTGTTCATCAGTACTTGTTCATTTAAGATTTTATTTAGTGGGAATTTGGGTCTTTAAAACTTTTGTTCTGAACAATTTGGTCTTCAGGTTTTTTGCATAGGGCATTTTGTTTGAAACAATTTTCTTGAAATGACTTATCTATATCAAAAGTTTTTGATCTTTAGACTTTTTGTTTAGACATTTTATTTGACTGAATATTTGGTCTTCAAGTTTTGTCTACAGACATTTTGCCCTATAAATCATAAAGATTTATATATGCTTCCAACATTTTGCTTGAATATTTTATTTGATGAAAATTAGGTCTTTGGGTTTTTGTTCAAGTATTTTTTAAAGTCTAGTCCCAACACAAAACTTAAATACCTAATTCTTGAATTCCAAAATATTTACTATACCTAGATAAATAAAAGCCAAGATACCTCCTAATAGTTTGCTAAAGATACCCTTCAATTATAACAAACAAAATTTGAACTATGTAGAAAATACAAAATAGGTAAACATTGGGCATTTATAACACATGAACCGGTATTCAATGATAAAATCTATATATATGACATGAAACCATTGAATCCTTCATTTATTAAAAATAAACTTACACTCAAAGTCTACTGCTATCCTCCATGACAAAATCCCTAGCTACATATGAAAGTGTTGTGTGTAAAACCAACAACTAGTGAAAGTGATAATTTTTCATAGAGTACGTAAAACATGTATAAAAATATTGTAAACACATTCAATTGTATGTAAGGAACAATGGCATCTTCATATAATCCATTTAGGGGAGTAGTTCTACCATCACCATTTTTTTAATTTAGGATTCAACAAAATTTATGGATACAGTCTTTGATGTCACCATCTATGACAATAGGTATATAAATTATTCATAATTATGGGACATAATTAATTCTAGTGATGTAGTTTAGTTGTATATAAAAATGTAACCCTTAGAGTGATTTTTCATCAAGGATTTGCTGGTCATTAAACACAAGGATTACATTTTGTTATTGCCAATCCCAAGGTGATGCCATTGATCGATCTCCTTTGTGACTTGTTCTTTGTAGGCACGGTCACATAAGATGATTTCCTACATACTAGAAACCCAGTAGTCATATCATGCATCATAGAAGTATACTTCTAAAGGTACTTGTCATTACCCATACTAGACGCTTATTTTGAAAAACAAGGATTAGTTCAGTGGAATGAAGATAATATAATGGGAAAGGTGTTGTCTTTGTGGCTCCTCCAAAATGAAAAAATTACACTCAAAGTTAAGAATATTAATGGTCCCACTCCTATTAACAAGTTCATTATGGGGGTACATATTAGCACGACACTGCTCAATAGACTATACAGCTTGCCGAGTATCCATTTCTTTGATTTTTATTAGGTACCATTATTGTACATGATGTTAACAAGCGATGCTACATTTTCTTTGGGGTAATTATAAGTTTCCATTTGAAAGAGCAAGTCATTCATAAAGATAAGAGGTTGACTCTGATAGGCCACTTTTATATGATGTCATATCTATTGGACATTGTTATGGGGATCGTCTACAAAGTCCTTGATGAGTTATAGAGCCTAGTCACCGATTGTATCAAAAATAGAATCTGTGATCAATTTTAATTTATGAACATTTATGCTTACACTAATAATATGGTAAGGATTTTTGAGGAAGCTTATCCTCAAATTTGGCAAAAAATCTATGGTTCATCAACACCCAAGGTTAGAAATAACATTATGAATATGATGTCTATAAGAGGTGACTATTTTATATATTCAGATTACACTATCATTATGATATGTGGAAATAGGGTTCATCCCCTATGCCTCCCAAATATGTACCTAAAAAATTAGTTGAGCAATAAATTCCTTTCCAACTCTTGTAGAGCATAGAGGAGGATTTAAATAAGGCAAAGAAAAGCACATTCTTTTGAAACCATGTAGTTATTGGTAGAATGGTATATACAATGAGGAAATAATTTAGAGATATGGGTGGCAAGAGTAAGAATTATCATTTCCCCATACTTCCACATAGGGATTAGGATCCTCATAGATCCATCTAAAAACATGTATAGGGATTTAATATCCCTTAAAATCATGAACATTATCTTTATGAATTCATAAAATGATAAGGAGGCTTTGGAGAGAGCTAGAATCATTGGTTTGAAGTAAGATCACTTGAGGGTGATCTAACAAGAACCTTCAATTTCTATGAGGGATTTAGATGGAAAAATGCCACTTTATGCAAGATTGACACATTCATATTTTAATAAGGACCAATCCATAAAGTAATCAAAAGAGAAATAAGATCCATCATAGGGAATCCATCTTAAGTTAAAGTCTATTAAGAAGGAGCTAGGAGTAACTAAACTTAACACTAATGGATCTCAAAGAAATCCCATCAATTTGTATTCCTCTAAAGATAAATAGCATGGACAATAACATACAGTGGCTAGTGCAATTCAATTACCTATAACTACTTCCTAGGCATAAAATTATACATCTATAGGGGTATCAATAGATGAAGTAGCTACCTTAGTCCAACAAGGCTCCTCCTCAAAACCAAACACTATGATTTCCTATAATAATAAGCCTAAGACTCCCACAGGTAGTCCTATACTTGAATAATATCAAAGCTTACCTATAATGTCCTAACAAGTAAGATAGGAGGAAACAATTGACTTAGAGGGAGAAGGAGAAGATTCTGATGAGGAATCAAAAATAGAAGTAGATAAGGATTTTAGCCTTGAAGATGACAAAGGAAAATCATCTATTTTGGAGGACACCATAGGTACCCAAGTTGTTGAGAAAACTATTTGGTTGTATGCTTCTATTCCTATTTTTTTGTTGTGTCTATTTCCTCGATTTTGAAAATTCTAAAGGTGAAAGTTCCCACTTCCACCTCTAATGATCCATTTTCCACCACTTGTTTTTTAGATTACTTCTTACTCACCTAAAATGTTGAGAAAAATGTTTATACTGCTACTCTATCTGCAACCACCATTAATATATTTTCCACACCCATGTCATCCACCACCATCATGGCTACCTCCAATATTCCTTCTAGAAATACCATTATTATATCATTGAAAAATAAGAAGGCATCTACGAAGGTGGAAACATCCATGTCCACCCCATAGCTCCATGTCCAATCCACCCAAATCACTCTCCCCATGCCATCATCCACTCTATCTCAAGAAACCATTCTCATTAGTTCAAGCAATGACAAAATGGCAAAGACTCAAATGGTCACAATCCATCCTCTCCCTTAGTATGGAGGATTACATTGGTCTAAAATTATATCGCCCTCCTTTCTTTACACCATTTTTAAAGTAGCCAAGAAGTATTATATAGCTAAGGAGGCTGAACAAGAGGTTATGGTCACAACCTCAAAGTAAATAGATGTTAATTAGTTGACACTTCTTCTATGGCTAGTAGACTTAAGGGGAAAAACTTCATAAATTCCCATCTCTAAAATAACTGAGCTCCCATCCATAACACAATTATTTTATAAACTATCTAGAAGCATTTAGAGGGTGAGGAAGAAGAATCTAGAAGATGTTGCAGATAAGGAATTGATTTTTGAGGAGAGGAAAGAGGTTTTCTCCCTCAACAAGAGGCATAATAGGAAATTGGGGTAATCCCCTTTTGTTGAAGACTTTAAATCTTTGGACAAGGCTCAAAAGGATGTCATGGTTGAAATCAATGAAAGCATAGAGATGGATAGACAATAATTAGAGGCTAAGCTAAAGAAATTAAAGGAATACTATAGACTATGCATATACCACATAGCATTAAGGTTGAGGTGCAAGCAGTAGCTTCTAAATGTTACAATTCTTTGGAATCACTAGAATTCATGTGAGCTAAATTATCCCCACATGTTATGAAACATTAATAATTATTTAATTATTTGAATAATGATGGAAATAAATTAAAAATGTTTATTGTTTATATAGGCAATAAGGCTTATATCCACTTAGATCTTATGACACCATTAAAGGCATCCAATTACCTCAACCTAGTGATTATTAGGATAGAAGAGGCTCAATAATTGTTGAAATTTTTAGGGGATTTAATCCTCAAGTACTAAGATCACAAGGATCTCATTCTTCAAATTTTGATTGATTTGAAATTATCTAAGGTTAAAGATAGTATAGGAAATTTTATCAGTAAGATCAAATTTTATCATCTCATTCAAGAGGACACAGATAATTTAAAGTGAAGTCTATAGGGTTTACCATTAGAAGACATAAAGGGAGAGCTAAGATTCACTGGAAAGAAGGTCAATGAAGATGAAATTTTCAATATCAACTTCTAGGTGACCAAAAAAGAGCATTGAAAGCTCTTGGGCCAAGTGAGTAGAGTACATAGACCACCTCTTTTGAACTTGGAGATTATATGAAAATAACATGATGTTTCCCATATGTCAACATAGGAATATGGAGCACAAAGAAGGAGTGAGAAGAGGGAGTAGGAAGAGGGAGCATGGCTACAGACATGGCCATGCTGAAACCCTTACCTCTGCTAGCGTGTAGCCCCCCATTCCTCTATTCTTACTGTACACAAAGCCTAAAACGTAAGATCCATCACTGCGTGGAACTTTTTTTGCTTCGGCCTTCCATTGTGTGAATGGACTGCAGAGTGGGTTTCCAGCTTGAGGTGTTGTGGTTGTTCACACGACAATTTTTTATCTTATAGGGTGTGGATGTGTGGCTATGTAGTGCTTATCTTGTATGGCACGGTTCTGTGTTTTTTCCTCAGATTCTCAGTTAGTGGCTGCCATGCAGACCTATACCTTGTTCTATGCAGATCGGGGTTTTCTTTGGAGATATTTTGAATGCCATGGTGGCGTATCCTCTGTGCAGAGGGGGTGATCCTGCAGACACTTGGGTGGGTGGAAAGGATGATGGCGGTGACAGATCCGGTGGTTTTGTTGAAGGCACTGTCAGTTCTGGGTAGTGTGGTTGTTGGGATCCAAGGTGCAGGTGTGTGGGTGGAAATGATGAGATCTTATCTGCATTTTGGATGCTATGTTTTGAAAGGGGAAACCCCTGTGGGAGAGCTACACAGTGTATTTTTAGTGGCTGTTATTCTTAACTTTGCCCTTACTTTTGGGGTTGTTGGTTTTCAAGTTGTTTTGCCTAGTTTTTAGGCTATTTTGCCTAGTTTTTAGGCTATTTTGCCTGGTTTTGTTTAGGTATCAGGTCCTTGTAAAACCTAGGGCATTTTTACTGGTTTATTTTGTTGGTTTTAGCTCCCCATAAAACTTGGTTTAGTTACTATTTTTTAGTGGTTTTGCCTTTCCAGGCGATTTATAATGTTTTATCTTTCTTAAATTGTACATGGTTTCAGGATCCCTTCAAAACTAGCTTTTACCTTAATCTAAAACATGATGTTTCCCATAAGTTTTGGAAATAGATAAAAGTAAAGAAGAAGCAAACTCAATCTACTACTTCTAGTTACGCATTGACAATAATAATTTCCATGTCAACTACCACATCCACTATGTTGATAAAGGTTCATGTAGCTATTTAGACAACATAGCCTTAAAAGGCTATAGTTTATAACTTGAATTTTTTTATAGAAGTGTAATATTTTAATATATTATTTAGTTTTATAATAATTTTGAAACATATTGTAAAGTTTCTTATTTATCTTTGTACACATGCACACATTGCATGGTTTTTTAAAAGGCTAACTTAGATTATTAACAACTATAAGATAAACACTTTACAGTTTTGAACTCAATTAGAACTCAAGTTATAACTATGACATGTAATGAATTTTTCATGAACTTGGAGGATGAGGTGACCAATTCCCCAAATCTATTTAAACAATTATAATCCACAATTATAATATATTAAATATTTTTCAATATATAGGAGCAAAGTAATTTTGGTTGTCTATTCATGTGTTTACATATTTTATCTCCATTATTTGGGTAATTATATTTTATTTCTTTGGTTGTATGATTCGATAATCCTTAGTGTACAAAATATGTAAATGGGTTCTTGATTATCTTGATTGAATATGCTAGTCTTAGATGTGTAACATTTATTGAAGGATTGGTAAATTACATTGGTTAGGATAATTAAGCTGATTGATTCATAATTTTGAGTGTGTAAAAGTTATTTCTTTTGATATAGTCTTCTATTTGTGTACAATAGCTACCTCAGATACCTCACTAGTCCTGAGCCATAATATACTAATTAAGAGTGTGCAATAGATACCTTAAAAGGATAAGCCTTTGATTAAGGCCTATGATTTTCCTATATTAGTATCCCATTAGACTTATTGACCATGTATAATTATTTATGTGCAATATCTACTACCAATAGGCATAGGTTTTGAAGGCACTCATCCATTTAGGAACCATCAAGGGAAGTGATTCTTGAAGACCACAGAGCCTTTCTTTTCTACCTTACCCTTCCCTCCTTTTGATTTTATTTTGTGATATATCCACTTTATAATAGAAATAAACCATCCATCCAACTCATATATGTTTTCACTTTATTTTAAGGGACCACCCCTTTATCTAAAAAACATTATCAACAAATTGCATGCCCTACCTATTATTCCATCATCTATTTGTCAAGATTGTATACCAACAACTCATTCCCTAGAGAGGAGTTTACCTCTATTAAGATCCTAAAATGTTAGAGGATACCTTGTTATGATTTTGGTGTGGTTAAAACCCTCATCAAAAATGTCCATGATGACACCCATGTAGGAAGGTTAAATGCATGAGGTCCCTCATGGAATCAAAAATTGGTGTGTGTAATAAGTAAAGACAAGTGTCATGGTGAAGATGCATAAAATAAAGTATATATACAAAACACATGAGGCATGAAAAATTAGGCCAAGGATTCATAATAAAAGGGACATGGGTACATGTGACTAAATTTGAGAATATAAGACATACAAAGACATGTTCAAATATCCATATATGCAACCAACATGAAATTTGACTTAGATCCACATAAAAGAACATGTTTAAATGCCTGCATACATAATCAAGAAAGTACACATAAGAGACATGGGCACATGTCCAAGGCATATAAACATAGAAGTGGTGTATATCTAAAGATAAATGGCATATTCAAATGCCCTCAAAATGGAATAAGTGTAGGAAACACAATCAAGTCTAAACTAAGAAAACTAGAAATGAAATCATGTATAAATATCTACTAAAAATGTGTGTAAATGACAAGATGTACATATACTGAGTCTAACTAGTGATGGTCAAAAAAATATGAGATATGAGTAGTAATGATCAATATCAAGATATTTCAATGCATAGATTATAAGGATAGAACATGGTGATAAAAACTATGAATGAGATGCTCTTAAGTGGGTGGATGTGTCAAATGAATAAACATGGATCAATGTATATGACCCCAATGGGTAGATAATAGAAATTCTAGGTTGGTGTAGTGGACTGGAGTCCTGTATGGAATCTACAAGAACATGACAAGAATAAATAAAACATATATGTATGATAAAACCAATTATACTAAGATAGATATCATATGTAATAGATAATAAGTATAAGAAATATAAACTTAGAATTGCATACAATCTATAGGTTTTTATGTCTTTTGAGTATTATTTGAATGTTTTTATGTTTTAACATGTTATATTATTTTTGTAATTTCTGGAAATAATCTATGTACAAGAAAATGAAAATAAACTATGTACAAGGAGAAAGAGATTAATAAAGTATGAACAAGGAATAAGAACCATACTAACCAATGATTCTCATGAGAGACTCACTACCACAGTGACCGACGTAAAAAATAGGAATTGAAATCTCTCTTGTAGTGTGAATTCTATAGTGTAGTTGAATGTTGTTGTAGTATGAATCTATGTATTTTTCGTTATCAGAATCATAATATTATTCAACATCAGAATCATGATGACCTAGAATGATAGAGGGAATTATCTCATATTTTGGAGTTAAAATTTCTAAATTATGCTTCAAAATATTGATTAGGATTTTTCCCTTTGAAACTATGGTTATTTTAGACATATGGTATTGTGGAGGTTATTTATCTAGAAAACATATTTCGAAAATGCTTATTTGTGTTTCATAATTTTGGCTTTGAAAATTAAGACTTACTCCTTTTGTAACATTTCATGTGTATCTAGATGTTTTTCCTTGATAAATTTTATTTGTGACTGATCTATCTTAGGATGTTTAATAAATCCCAAATTATGTTGACCAATATTATCAATTACTAGAATAAGATAAGTGATGCCTTGGGCTTGTTTTCCCAAACCTTGATCATGATAATCAAACTATTGTAGATATTTATGTCAAATATCATACCATTTTGAAATTTGAGTCTCATTTTGGAGAGGTAGGTTTGCTTTCCTTAGATGTGATTATTGTACTATTTCTTGGCACTCTAATTGTGTTTTTTGAACCTTGTGTTGCTATGATTTATGATTTGGTAACCATTTTTATATTATTTCTAAATTTGACCCCATTAAAATTAGTAGGTGTGCTATTGTATGTTGTGTGGATGAAGTGCCATGATATCAGTCATTTATATCCAATATGTGTTGTATTTTCCTTTTCAATACTAAACATGAATCAGTGTGGTGCCCATGTATTCTATTATATGGACAAAAATATCTAGATGTCCTCATTGGGTATAAAGGAGGTAGGTTGATCAAATTACCTTTAATAATTTGCCTTAGTACCTCACTTTAACTCTTATTTGACATTTGATTTTTTTAATCATTTTTTGTATATTTATTTTTTTGTGATTTATGATTTGATTATGTAACATTTATTACCAAAAACTGACTCGTTAAAGATGCATATACATGATTTACACTAGTGTGCCCTAGAGGATTTTGTATCACACATTGATTTACAAATGTTGTAATATTTTAATATAATAGTTGATTCTTATTTTGTAAACCTAAAATTATCTTTTACATACTAATAATTCAATCACAGAGTCTCAAAATTGCAATCCCTAGCTATTTTTAATTGAATATGTAAACACATGCCCTATAAGGAATAGGTGTGAATAGGCTAAGTATGGGGAATAATGGAATTGGTATAGGTTTATTCATTTCATGGAGTAATGAAAACATGGACCTGGTTATATGGAAATTAGTTATCACTCTCATGGAAATGAGGAGGAGAAGATTCTTTCCTATGCATAAGATATGACATTAAAACTTGAAACATAATTGTTAGCTTATGTGATAAATCCTCTATGTGTGTGTGTTTTATTGTTAATGGAATTCCATATAGGAGAAAGATAAAATTTTATGATATATATCATATATTTAAATTTATATAAACATCATCTATACATGTGTTTATGTATTTTCTAAGTTCATTCTGAATTAAAGGGGACAAGCATGCAAATGAAAGTATTAAACTTTGCAACAAAAAGTGATTAACTTATTATATCATTATGATCATTATTATATGAAATAAAAATCATAAGATATATGTATATGAAATATGAGTTTTATAAATGTAAACCCTATAGTTATCTAGGGTTAGGTATTTTTGAATTTAGGGTTACTTTGTAAAAAATTAAATTACATTAAATAAATGAAACCCTAACATGGGATTGATTAAATGAGATATGTTATGGCAAAAAATCATAAAAATAGAATTTTATAACTCTAATTTAATGTACATAATTTAGGAGAAGGTAAATCCTATGTAAAACTAAGGTTTTAAGCAATATTCAAACTATGTCAGGTTTACCAAATGATTTAACCTTTTAGGTTTTTATCAATATAAATCTTAAGTTAGATTAAAAGTTTGAGATGTCTAAATTAGAGAAAAAATATGTAATAAATAACCATTGGTTTATATATATTTTGAGTTATTTTGGATTTCTAAAATTTGTAATAAATTTATTCAAATAAATAGTTATCTAGAAAATGATTGCCGCAAAAGATTTGGGTTCTAAAAACTAGGTTTTGGCTAGGTTCAATTATCATCAATAGGTTACTTGGGTCTAATTATTCACTAGGTATCCTAGATAGTAGTACCATACTCCTTTAGTGTCTTGAAAATGGTTTTAGTATCATCTTTATAAGATTTTTCTTATTTTTGGGAACACTGGCACATATGCTTATGGATTTTATTCATATGCCCATGAAATATATAAATCTCTATTGTGCCTAAAATATATGATTTAGTGTACAAACCCTAATCCTCCTTTCAAGTATGGCATGAGATAAAAATGTGTGTTCATTATTAGGATACATTTGACACTTCAACAATCCAATATGCAGAGAGTTACGTACATACTAATATTGTAATGAGGGATCAATCTTGATGTAGTTCTCCCACCTAGTGCTTGGTGTATGTGAAAGTGAATGATAGAATGATAGTGGTTTTTAACTCCTTGAGTGTATTTGAGATTGGACATATTTTAAATATGGTCCTAGGTAAGATGTACATTTTATGCATAAGTAGGGAAAAAGAGGGATCAATTACCTTGATTTTCCTCAATTTATTTCTTATTTGAATAGGATTTGTTAATCTATTTTTGATCTACTAGATAGAGGTATAATAATCTTTTATTTATAGTGATATGTAGCTTGTGAAGATAATAAAATGTACTTTTTATGACCTTAGTAGGGTCACACATTTTAAAATATATCTATTTGAGAGAGTTATGGAAAAGGAGACTAGCGCCAAATTGGAGACACTATCACCATGTGGCTCTAGTGTCTAGATAACAAGTTGTTGGGCACAATGGGTTGGGATATGAGAGTGATGTGTTGGGACTATGTTTGAGATAAAATAATATTTATATGGTCTTCATCATATCTATAAAAGTGTGATAAAGGATCTAGGATAGGTTTATGGATAAGATAGAAATAGGTTATATCAAACAACACTCTTAGAATCCAGATACAAAATTTATGTGATTACAATAATCTAATTCAAATCAAGTTTTAATTGAAACATGAATATTGATAAAAATTTTGTATATATTATGATAATCAAATTTTCAAGATAAGCAACTACTCAAAATAAATGCAAACATGCGTTACTATATGAAATGAAAAATAATGTAATCAACACTCAACATTTTAGTAGAGTAATGATTGCCATTCATTTCATCTAAGAGAACATGAGTGTGGTATGTTTTGTGTGTGGTTTTGGTTTATTTATATTTATCCCCATTGTTTACATATACACCATCCTCCCCTATGATACTCTCCTTATATACCACTAGTGACAGTGGTGTAATCTTGTAACTACCTCGATAAAATAAAAGGTAGTTATTTTGAGCTTATAATAAAATAATCAGAATAAAATTAATTATCAATGAAAAATTGAAATTAAATTTAATATTCAAATTAAATAATATTTAAAAATGATTATATAACATAGTATAATCATAAACATATTTAAATTTCCTTTAGTATGATTGTTCATCAAAACAATAATATGACTATTAATCGTACAACAAAAATATCCATATATCATATGAAAATCAAATCTACAAATCTTTAGTTCTATATCCCTTACTAATACTTAAATACTTTCAATAGAGTAAGACATGATGTGACATCCATACCCATTAAAATAAAAATAATATGACTACTAATTGTACAAAAAAAATATCTAGATATCATAAGAAAATCAAATCTACAAATCATTAGTTTCATATCCCTTACTAATACATAAATAGTTTCTATAGAGTAAGACATGATGTGACATCCATGACCATTAAAATAAAAATAATATGACTACTAATCATACAACAAAAATATCCAGATCTCATATGATAATCAGATCTAAAAATCATTAGCTCCATATCCCTTACTATTACTTCAATAGTATTTATAGAGTAAGGCATGATGTGACATCCATGCCCATTAAAATAGGTCATAATCATAATGAATTTTATCTCAAATAATAGTTTGGAAATAATTAATAATTTTAAATAGAAAAACTATTTAAATAAATGAGCAAACAACCTAAATAATTCTTTATAATCTTCCCATGTAACACTATCTTCATAATATTGGTCCCTATAGACCTTGCATTATGATACTTACCTATTGCATAATATAATCCTATGAGTATCAACTAATATTATTGGTTCTAATGTGACCACCCCTATATCTCAAACTTGTAATGCATCCCAGTCCAGGACATGTGAAGGATCATCTATATATTTATTAGGATAAGGTACATGAAAAATATTATGCATTTAAGCGAAAGATAATGGCCAAGTAAGTTTATATGATAAAATATTAATCACTTATATAAACTCAAAGGGTTTAAAATATCTTAGTGATGATTTTATTGATTTCTCAAACCTGATAACACTATTTTGGGGTTTAATTCATAGGAAAAATTTATCTCCAAATGAGAATTACCTTGTTCGTTTTAGATCAACATAACTTTTCTACCTATCATTGGATTTAATCCTGTAACTACCTCAATAAAATAAAAGGTAGTTATTTTGAGCTTATAATAAAATAATCAGAATAAAATTAATTATCAATGAAAAATTGAAATTAAATTTAATATTAAAATTAAATAATAGTTAAAAATGATCATATAACATAGTACAATCATAAACATATTTAAATTTCCTTTAGTATGATTGTTCATCAAAACAATAATATGACTATTAATCGTACAACAAAAATATCCATATATCATATGAAAATCAGATCTACAAATCTTTAGTTCTATATCCCTTACTAATACTTAAATAGTTTCAATAGAGTAAGACATGATGTGACATCCATACCCATTAAAATAAAAATAATATGACTACTAATCGTACAAAAAAAATATCTAGATATCATAAGAAAATCAAATCTACAAATCATTAGTTTCATATCCCTTACTAATACTTAAATAGTTTTTATAGAGTAAGACATGATGTGACATCCATGACCATTAAAATAAAAATAATATGACTACTAATCATACAACAAAAATATCCATATCTCATATGATAATCAGATCTAAAAATCATTAGTTCCATATCCCTTACTATTACTTCAACAGTCTTTATAGAGTAAGGCATGATGTGACATCCATGCCCATTAAAATAGGTCATAATCATAATGAATTTTATCTCAAATAATAGTTTGGAAATAATTAATAATTTTAAATAGAAAAACTATTTAAATAAATGAGTAAACAACCTAAAGAATTCTTTATAATCTTCCCATGTAACACTATCTTCATAATATTGGTCCCTATAGACCTTGCATTATGATACTTACCTATTGCATAATATAATCCTATGAGTATCAACTAATATTATTGGTTCTAATGTGACCACCCCTATATCTCAAACTTGTAATGCATCCAAGTCCAGGACATGTGAAGGATCATCTATATATTTATTAGGATAAGGTACATGAAAAACATTATGCATTTAAGCGAAAGATAATGGCCAAGTATGTTTATATGATAAAATATTAATCACTTATATAAACTCAAAGGGTTTAAAATATCTTAGTGATGATTTTATGATTTCTCAAACCTGATAACACTATTTTGGGGTTTAATTCATAGGAAAAATTTATCTCCAAATGAGAATTACCTTGGTCTTTTTAGATCAACATAACTTTTCTACCTATCATTGGATTTAATCCTGTAACTACCTCAATAAAATAAAAGGTAGTTATTTTCAGCTTATAATAAAATAATCAGAATAAAATTAATTATCAATGAAAAATTGAAATTAAATTTAATATTAAAATTAAATAATAGTTAAAAATGATCATATAACATAGTACAATCATAAACATATTTAAATTTCCTTTAGTATGATTGTTCATCAAAACAATAATATGACTATTAATCGTACAACAAAAATATCCATATATCATATGAAAATCAGATCTACAAATCTTTAGTTCTATATCCCTTACTAATACTTAAATAGTTTCAATAGAGTAAGACATGATGTGACATCCATAACCATTAAAATAAAAATAATATGACTACTAATCGTACAAAAAAAATATCTAGATATCATAAGAAAATCAAATCTACAAATCATTAGTTTCATATCCCTTACTAATACTTAAATAGTTTTTATAGAGTAAGACATGATGTGACATCCATGACCATTAAAATAAAAATAATATGACTACTAATCATACAACAAAAATATCCATATCTCATATGATAATCAGATATAAAAATCATTAGTTCCATATCCCTTACTATTACTTCAACAGTCTTTATAGAGTAAGGCATGATGTGACATCCATGCCCATTAAAATAGGTCATAATCATAATGAATTTTATCTCAAATAATAGTTTGGAAATAATTAATAATTTTAAATAGAAAAACTATTTAAATAAATGAGCAAACAACCTAAAGAATTCTTTATAATCTTCCCATGTAACACTATCTTCATAATATTGGTCCCTGTAGACCTTGCATTATGATACTTACCTATTGCATAATATAATCCTATGAGTATCAACTAATATTATTTGTTCTAATGTGACCACCCCTATATCTCAAACTTGTAATGCATCCCAGTCCAGGACATGTGAAGGATCATCTATATATTTATTAGGATAAGGTACATGAAAAACATTATGCATTTAAGCGAAAGATAATGGCCAAGTAAGTTTATATGATAAAATATTAATCACTTATATAAAATCAAAGGGTTTAAAATATCTTAGTGATGATTTTATTGATTTCTCAAACCTGATAACACTATTTTGGGGTTTAATTCATAGGAAAAATTTATCTCCAAATGAGAATTACCTTGTTCTTTTTAGATCAACATAACTTTTCTACCTATCATTGGATTTATCTAATATTTTCCTTATGGAATTTAATTTTTATTTTATTTACACTAAAATATTAGGTCCAAATAACACTCTATATATTAATCTATCCTAGAATATTGGTGTTATACACTTCTACCATATAATGCATCAAAAAGAGCTATTTTAAATGTGGATTGGAATGAGTTTTTATAAACAAACTCAACCAATGATAAGTAATCCTCCCATTTTTATTGTTATTACATGAAATACATCCTTAAAATATCACCCAAAACTTGATTCACTCTCTTTATTTTCCCATTTTTTCTTGGATGGTAAACTATACTAAATTTTAGAAGTGTACCTAATTCTAAATTGAGAGTTTTCAAAAACCTTGAGGTTATCATCAGGTCATTATTTGGAAGCATATTTTTTACTAATCCATCCTTTTATACCTCTTTTTACAAACATTTTAGAAAGCATCAGTGCATAATATGTAAGATCAAACAGAATGAAGTGAACTACTTTGATAAATTTATCCACAACTAATAATATCATGTCATGATAGTTTCTAAATATTATAAATCCTTGGACAAAGTCCATGCTAATAATTTTCCACTTCCATTCTGGTATGGAATGTGGTTAAAATAACCCAATAAGATACACATGTTAATATTTAATCCATTAACATTATACTAATATAGACACAAAGTCTACCACATCCTTTGTGTTCACTTCATGAAATATAATTCTCTTAATTATACTAAAAACTTAGTCACTATAGGATGTATTGAATATGGAGCATTATGAAATTCATTTAGCACAATGCTTCTAAATTTTTCCATATCAAGTACATACATTATACCATTATATATCAAAATTCCATCATTCTAAAATTGAAATCCATGGTATTTATGATCTTGAGAATTCTCATCTAAATATTTCTTTAGCTATTCATAGAATTCATCTTCAAGTGATAATTTTACTATTTGGTCTTATAAAATACTCAAAGTGGCTAATGTTGCAATATACCTTCTATGACTAAGGGCATCTACATCTATATTTTCTTTTCCCTTAATGTAATTAATGTTAAAGTCATACTCTAATAAAAATTTTAACCCTCACCTTTGATGAGAATTAAGGTTATGTTGGATAAATATATACTTGAGTCATAGGTTATTAGTTTTAAGTTCAAAAGTCTTTCCCAACAATAATTCCTCTAAACTTACAAAACATGAACTATGGTAGCTAATTCTAGGTCATGGGAGCATAATTTTACTCATAAAGCTTCAATTTTTTCAATTTTTAGGCTAAAAATGAACCATCATGCATAATAAGTCCTCCAAAACCATCTATTAAAGCATTTTTTATCACTACAAAATGACCATTTATATCTAGAATTCACAACACTAGTGTTGAATTAAGCCTCATTTTTAGAACATGAAAGGCTTCTTCACACTTATCACACAAAATAAAGCATTGTTATTTTCATTTAAGAGAGGTGATATAATTAACCATATTCAATAAATTTAGAGCAAACTTCTTTTAGTGTCATTCCAAATCCATGAATCTATACAACCCATGCACATTTTTAGGTGCTAGACACACCATAATATCTCTAATCTTTGTTAGATCTATAGAAATTTATTCTACAAACATAATTTATCCCAAGTATTATACTCTTCTTTAAAAGAAGCACATTTGGACAATTTTATGTAAATTTTATACTTTCAAAACTATTGAAATACAAAATGCAAATATTTAACATGCTCTTATTCAATTTTAGAGTATATGAGAATATCATCAAGACTATCACAAATGGTCCAAGTAATATCTACACACACTATTCACAAGGTTCATGAATGCAATAGGTGCATTTTTTAGTCTAAAAGGAAGCACCATAAAATTTTAATGACCATATCAAGTCCTAAAAGATTTTATTGGAATATATTACTCCCTAGTTATCAATTGATGTTACACAATATGAATATTAGTCTTTGAAAAAAATATGACACCACACATTTGATAAAAAAAGATCATCAACGTGGAGTAAAAGATAACATTTATTAATTTTTACCTTGTTTAAAATTTGATATTCAATCCACATATAAAGGGTTGCATCCTTATTTTTGATAAATAATATAGGTCCATCCCATGGATAAAACTTGGTCAAATCAACCCTCTATCCAACATATCCTTAAGTTAGGCCTTTAATTTTATTAACTCAGTTGTCATTATTATTTAGGGAGCCTTAGATTTGGGTTCTAATCCTAGAATGATATCAATGGTGAAGTAAAATTCCATATTATTAGTTATATCAAGTAATTCCTTTGTTAAAACATCATGAAATACTTACAAAAAGGATAAATTTCTATCGATGGTTCCTTAGCTTCACCAATTTCATCTATATTGACTAAGAACACTTGAAATCCCTTTCATTGAGCCTTTTTCAACTAAATGGATAAAATTTTACTTAGTTTCAACTCTCTTTAATATCTTTAAATTTGGGTTTGATTTCCCAGATCATTTAAACACTAAGCTTTCTTAAGAAAATAATCAACTTTGGGTTTGTGTTGAGAGAGTCAATTTACTCCTAGGATCACATCATATGATCCTAGTGGTGTTGAATACAAATAAACAATTATAGTGATTTCTAGAAACTTTATTTCATCTTAAACAAGAAATATATCAAAATTGACCTTGGATTCATTCCCATACTAATTACCAACATTTTCCATAAAACTAACTTTCCTAGATAATTTACTTAACATTCTAGGAGAGATAAAACATTCAACGGCTCTTGTGTCTATTGAAATAGAAATAGTTTACCTAAAAAGTAACTAACAGTTTAATGGGAGAGTCTTAAAATTACATTTAATGGTTATCAATTAATACATCAATAATATTTTTAAAGGTTCCCTATTATGATCTATAAGTGGATGAATTCTTATTTCTAACAATTGTCTTCCATTGAGGACAATCCTTAGCATAATGGTTTCCTCTACATATAAAGCATCCACTAGGTGGTCCTTTCCTCTAATCTTGATTAAATCACTTAAATAATTCTCTAAACCCACTTTTAGGATTCTTATTCCCTAAAGCATTATTGAATCTTGAATTCTAGCTTTTAAATTAGTTATTGGAATTCCCATTTCATTTCTAGTTTTTTTCATAAGGGTTGGTTATTATCTTCCAAACTTATTTTTTGAATTTTTATTTGACCTTAGTAAGTGGTTTCAAATTATTTATTTGTTAATCAAATTTTCAATGAATTTTTTCATGGTTTATGGTATATGTAAATCCACTTCAAATTCTATTTGGGGTTCTAATCCCATAATGAACTTCTTCATCTAAAAATGTTCATCTTTTTGATACTAGGGAACATACTTAAAGAGTTTTATGAATTTATCCCAATATTCATTTAATAAAAAACACCTTTTATTTAAATTATATAAATATGTTAATTTATAATCAAATTACAACCTTAGTATCCATCATTCTCTAAAAATACTCACAAACTTCTCCCACGTAGTGATAGTGGAATCAAGGCTCATATCAAGCTTCATATTATACCACCATGTTGTTTCTTCACCATCCATTTAGTACGATCCAAAAACAAACTTGTTCACATCATAATAATTTTGAGTCTTGATATATTTTTCCATTTTATTGATCAAATTTTTAGATCCATCACCTAATATTGTACCATTAAACTTTGGTGGGTTTAATTTCTTCATATCTCATGCTAGCTCTAGAACTACTTGAGATCTTAATACTTATTTAACTTCATCATGATAATAATAATTATGATATTCACATTCATATATTTTTTCCTCTATAACCTCTCTCATTTTATTCCTCTGATCCATGAAATTATCACTTTAGAGTTTCTCTCTTATCTCTAGTCTTATTCATGACAACCAATATTTGATCACATTTTTTAGTTTATTCAACTGCTACCTGATTAGGATCAACTTGAGGGTTTGAATTTGAATCACCCTCTCCAATAAATCTAGATCATTCCATTTTATTCACTAAATTTATTATAATTAACTATATCTTAATGGAATCATTAGGTCTGAGTCTTATTCCTTAACACATATACCATAGTGTTAAGACCCCACTAGGTTACATAAAAGTTACACAATTTTTTTTTTAAATTCCATATAAATTAATTATAATATCATCCATAATTACATTCAAAATCATTTTTTAACTAATAAATTAATCATAAGTAATATATATATATATATATATATATATATATATATATGTATGTATGTATGTATGTATGTATGTATGTATCAACCCTTTGGTTAAGAATACAATCCATTTACTTTTCAAATAGACACTAAAAAAATGTAAAATGAATATTTCTCATAAAATAAATAGTGGAAAGAGTTAATTACATAAATTTCTGATATAATCCATAATATAATTATAAATAAACATACAACCACTATTTTTACAATAAAAAAAATTATTTACAAGTCTTATAGTCACTGTGTTGAATAGTCATTAATAATAGTGCATTTCATATTACATTTTAGTAAAATGTCAAATATATAAGATAATATTAAAACAATAAAAATAAGCCTAATAAATATATAAATGATCCATAAAAATATCCTTGAGTGTGATTCCAAAATTATTGAATATCTAAAAAGAGGGAGAGCATCATCAGGGTATTTTTAGACCGTTAGTCTCCCGTACACCTCCCCACTAGGAGTGTCCCTTCCCTTTATGGAGGGGTAGATAAAAATATTATGATTCTAATAAATCAACTAGAACCCATTTGTGTGTAATAATTAATACATGCATTATTCACATAGACAATGGAAAAATATCTTCTATCTAATATGTCATCAACATACACATGTGATCTAGAATGTATAATGGAAAGACAATGTCTTAGTTATAACATTACTTTGGCCAAAGTTTTCATTATGGAAATCAGATCTCACATTGATCTGTGTCAATTCCACTCACAAAAAATCTTAGCTAATTAATCAAAATCTATTAAATGATAGTAAGGGATAGATAAATGAGATTAAAGTTAACACCCTCATATATCTATCACATGTTATCATATGAAATATGCCTAGTATTTTTAAAATATAAATTCAAGGCATAATAATACATATTTTAAAATGTATCATCCAAAATAATTATGCAATGTAAAATAAATAATTATTAAATAATATCATCATATCTAATAACACAAACTCAGAAATGTCATGTATAGGTTCTTTTTAATGAACTATATTAAAACCAGTCATGCATATAGGTATAGACAATAAGAACCTACGATTCAAAACACTATATAAATTCTACAAAATATCTCTCTAAAATTATATAAGATGTGATAGTATCCACTTAATTTAATAATATAATGTAAACGAGTCTCAAGATATCTCATAAAACACAAGTCATGTATCTTAAACTATTTATATACTTCATTAGCAATTTTGTCCTTTCTAACCTTATTCCATCATTTTCTCATTACATGAAAATACCATATTCTAATTAATATAATATTACATCCTATACATCTATTATATGAAGGATATTCTATATTTATTATATATATCATGAACCTAATTGACCCACATTTAATTTATTTGTGCTAATATATACTAGTTGTGAACTATTTGAGATATATTTTGCTGCTTAACTGTGGTGATATAGTCTATGATCTTCATTGATACATTTTTATTATAATTGTTGAGACAATTATGTATTATATTTTTGTTATAATATTGGATATTATTTTTTAATTTGTATTGATTCATTATTCATTTAGATGCATTATTTAAATGTTATTACATTTATTATACTTAGATATCCAAATATTGATAGTGTATTTGTTGACTATAGGGATAAGTACTTAAGAGATGTTTTTTTAAAGACCTGAGAAACATAGAAATATGGAGAAATAATATTCACAAATAAAATAGTGAATTCTAACATAAAGTTTGTGCTGTTAGTATTGATGATTTAGTCATTACATTTTATAATTTAACTATTATGTGTTATCATTTTATGATCAATTTCATTATTAGTTGATTTGAGTCAATTTTTATGTTTTTACAAATATTATTTTACTCACCACTACCAATTGTGATATTGTCATTGATTGAGTCATAATTATATGGTGATTACTATCCTCTTATTGATATTATTGTTTCTATCACTCTATTTTCTAATGTTTTTAGTGACTCCATGCTTGTCAACTTTGATAGTCTATTTGGTCATGTAATTAATATTATACATTATCAATCATTTTGATTATATATGTTTTATTTCATTGATCAGTTGTCTAAGTGTTGTTTGACTTAATTTTTCAAAATAAACATGTTTGATTTTAGGCAATTAATGACACATATTATTTTCTTTATGTTAGTGTCTTGAGAACTAAGGTTTGAGCATGATTGATGGACTTTATTTTTATTTTTTGGTTGACATGTTGTTAAGATAAGTTTGGCTTGGGGAATTTTTATTAGATTATTCGACCCACTTGTGGGTAGTTTTAATTAGTTGGTTTGTGTTTCATTTAAACAAATGATTTAGGGGTCATGACATTGGATTGATTTACCATGTAATGGGGATTAAGATGCTTCTTCAGGTTTTTAGGTTTTATCATGTTTCATTTAGACTCAGTCTTAGAAGAGCTTGAAGGCTTAGGGAAAATATGTCAAAAAAATGCCATGGTAGCCAAGGGGAAGTAATATAGTTTTTCATGAGCTTTTTATAAGATCTATAACTATATTTCTATGTATTTATCTCAAAAATCATGCATGATTTATGCAGAGTTAACTAGGGTTTATTTTGGTATTTAGAAATTTGACTAGTTTATTTGATGTATAAAGGATTTTAGTGTTGATTTTGAATAAAAATTAGAGGTTGAAAGATAAGAAAAAATATTTTGTGGTCAACTTCCATCAACCAAGTAAGTGATTTTTTAAAATTATGTGTTGATTTTGAAAATGGATTTTTGAATGGCAAAATGATTTAAGGCTTTAGCCATAAATGCTAGCATTATCTTGTTACATTGTGTGTTTATGCATAAAACCCTAAATAGGGTCATATTTTTTGGTTTTTATATTATTTTTCATGAAAACCATGGACATCACAACCATGGATTTCATTGATGCATAATTTGAATATGATGGATATTATGTTTATTTGGTTTGGTTAGTGGTTGTGTTGAGTGCATACTCACTATGCTTATGTTTGTTGGTTTATGGACTAGGTTTGTAAACCAATGTGAAGTAATTATATTTTGTCAAGAAGCTATGACTTGTTTAAGGTACTTTGTGCTGAAATTTTTTGTATTATTTTTTAAAACCCTTAGTTAGGTTATTTTTTGACTATATTGGTTATTTTTATTGAAGCCATTAATGAAATGACTTAGATAAGTGGTTTTGGTTTGGTTTGAATCCATTATTTTAAATGGCTAAGGCTCCATTGATTTTTAATGTGTATAGTAAATATTTGGTTTAATATTTTAAAAAAAACTTAAGCTATGTATAGTTAGGTTTAAGAAATAAAGTTTTGAAAAATACCCTGATAACTATTTCAAACCATTGCCATACATGGGGGCAATGACGTATGGATCCTCCATAAGGGTTCGAAATGATTTTTGGATTTGTGAAAAAATAATATATATTTATTATTTTATTATTTATACATGATTGTTTAGATTTTGTTGTATTATTTGGTTATTATTGATTTGACTTAGGTTTATGCAATCATGTTGAATTAGTGGCTTAATTATAAAAATGATAATATAAATTATTATTAGTTTATGATTACATTGACTTATATTTTAAATAATTGATTTATTGATTATTTTTATTAATTATGATTTTTTAAATAATTATAGTTGACATTTAAGCTTTTACTATTTTTGGTAAAGTTTATTTTGGTCAATAATGTGACCTATCAATTTACGTAAGTTTTTAATTAATTAATTATTAATTGTCTAGAGATTTTGTATTCTTTTTATGAGTTTGATTTTAACTCAAAAATTTCTATTAAGTTAGTAAATGAAGATGACTAACAAATAAGTTATGGCATACAAATTTGTGAGACATATTATATTTTGGTATAGAATATGGCTCATAAATTGAGAATATCGAAAAGAGAGTTACATTCATAATTAGTTACAAAGTTAATGTATCTTGGTGGATTGGTTTAGGTGTCTCATTACCTTTCTCTTGGTTGTTTTTTTGAATGTTTTCAAGTTCTATTTATTTAATAATCATTTCTCCACTATTTCTATGCTACCTTAATCCATATCCAACTGATGGTTGGGGTGTTCTAAGACAACTTATGGTTGGGCTCATTGGGTTTATTGAGGTGAGTTTAAACTCATTGGATAACATTAAATGATTATATTCATATCTTCTTACTACAAATGGTAACCATTATTTGTCAATGAATTAAAAAAATTATGTAATTCTTATGACTATAATTCATGTCATTCATCATAGTTGTATTTAATATAAAGTGATGTAATATTGTCATGTATGTTTCATTCTTGGTATAATAATAATTGATTATTTGATTATTTGTGTAATATTCTATTACTAATATAATATGAAATTACATTGGTTCATAAATACTTTGATAAAATAACATAGATATGAGTTATTTTATTACATCCTAATTTTCCTCTAGACTCATTAATCTATTAATTAATGGACTATGTGGTTAATGACTAGTTAATTTATTGTGGTAAATGGTTGGATTAGTAATATGTTGATTGTGGATAGTATTTATTACTAATGATCATGATCATTAACTTTTTGTTAGTTGTTCATATTTTGTTATGGTACATTATGATCATGATTATGCAATTTATTTAGTTACAATAATTTGTTATGATTATGTCAAGATATGATCTTATTATTATCTATTGTACTAACATGGATGTAGGATGGATTCTACCCTTTTGACTATGACTGATGGAAGGTATCGTCAAAGAGAATGGAATATATGGAGATGAGTGGGGGTTGAGATAATTAAAATAGAACCCATAAATATACCACTTATTTTACTTTTGTACATGTGTTTTATTAGTTGGTTGATATTTATTATTTTCAACATGCATTAAATTACTAATGCGATCTTGACTCTCAATATTTTCTTATTTGGTAGTGATTAATTATCATTCGTGCATATTGACTTAATCCTTGTTGAAGTATGCTTGTATATTTTAAAATTTTGGTTTTTGTAAATCATGTATTTAATTATTGTAACTTGTGAGTTTATGTCACTGTACTTACATTAATAAGATCATATGATAGTTGAGATGTTTGTATGTTTATCTTACTCCATTTTCTTGACATTGATTTGGAAACTCATTACGGTTTTATATGTTTTGTACTATATGGATTTGATGAGTGTGGCATGTTTATGCAGTGTTAATTAAAATGTTTGATGGTTATCATGTTATAAATATTTGATATTTAACATTTGACGTGTGTCAAACATATATATGTATATATTCACTAGTTATTATAATGCTTAACTTAAGGTAGTTCTAATTAAATATTTCTTTTATAAAGCAAATTGCATATTGATAGGGTTTA